>CM021108.1:160707936-160913801 GCA_007115665.2 Sequoiadendron giganteum
CTCCCACTCTCCCCTCTCCCTCCCTCTCTATCTTCCACTCTCCCCCTCTCTCCCTCACACTCTCTCATAAACTCCTATACTATAAAAAATACACTAAGAAAACCTCATTTCACATAATGCACTCGTGTTATAATGCATGCGCGTTATAACACGAGCGTGATTTGTAGTCCACTGAAATGGTAAAAAAATCAATATACCCATGATTTCAAGGCCCACAGTTTGCATATTCCCCTGGTTCTGCACGTGCTCTGACAAATAAAATATTTTTGATGATGTTGTGAAGTGTGCAAGAATCTTTTTCACTTTCCATCACCTTTTCCATGATCTTTTTACCACTTTTGCATGAAATAGCAGAGTTTCAACATTGAAAGACATATAATATCAATTGAAGTTGGAATTCCATTGAAAACTAATATACAATTGAAGTGTGGAAGGGAACAAGCTTTTGAACAAGTCAAATTGTTGTGGAGTTTGAAGAAAGAAGAAGCTAAGGCTACATAATTGGGTTGAACTCCTCCATTTGAAAGTCTAGTTTTTAAAGTATGTGAAGTCTTTAAAAAATTTCTTTCATTCTATTATGGCTTGCTTTCATTTTTGTTTGACATTATAACCTTAGTTTGTCAGTGCACATTTTAAATTACCAAATTATATACACAATTATTTACACTTGCCAATTATAGAAATTCAGAACCATTCACCAAAATTCATCCTTTAAGACAACTCCATTCCTCTCCCATTCCTCTGAAGGGTCCAAACACCTTCCAATACCTCTACACAAACTAATGTAGTACAAAGGAAGAAATCAACACCTTTCTTGACACACTTATTCAATTATATTTCCCTTCACAAAACATTTGATTTGTGAAAAGACAGTTAGGTCTCAAAAACAAAATAATTTCTAGGTCTTAGGACCTTACCCGCTCAACTAGGCTTCCTATACAAAAACCCCCATTTTTCAAATGCAAAGAGGGAGGGTTTATAGAAACTCGTATACCCAGGCCTTCCCAGACTATTCCAAAGCATCAAACATCTTCAAAATACCCTGCACAAGGTCAAAAGTTCATTACATAGACTAGTCCTTCAACAATTGATGGGGAGTCTTATCTTTCAAGAGCAATATTGCTCTTCCCAAGAACTATTCTTTGGTCTTCCTAGGTTATTCCTCTCTACCCTACTTAGGGATCCCTCATAAACCCCTCTCACCTCATAAGACTCTCCACCAATTTCAAATTCTTCACCATTACTCTCAATTCACCACTAAGCTTCCTTGGGCTCCACACTGACCCAAAGTGTCCTAACCACTTGAGGGGCTACGAAAGTGTATTATCACTATCACCTTGTTCATTTGACTCCTCATTGATTCATCTCATAGGATTCTTTCACCTTGTACCCATCGCTTTCTTGAAAAACCCAATTTTAGGCCTTGTAGCCTTTTGCCCAATTAAGCCTCCTAGAACCATTTTCTTGGCTTTTCTCAAAAATGGTCTTAACAACCCCCAAATATTTTTATATATTATTTCTAGTGGTACCCTAGGCTTCAATATTTACTAGGTTTTTAGTCCCTTTGTCATCCGTACATAGGACTGTCCTCATACCCCCTATTTTCAAGGGTTTCTAGGGTTCTGGCTCCTTTTTCCAACTTTGAGGGCTTCAATGACCTCCTCAACTCTCCTCCTTGCACACACATGTCTTTAATACATGTGCCCACACTCTCGTGCTCTTGATTGGTGCAAACCATTCCATTTAGCAACTTTCTTTACTGATGTCCTCTGCAAGCCACTAGCCAAAATGCACTTGCACTCGCCTAGTTCTTGATGAATTCACCATCTCCCCTGCAAACCAAGACAACACACACCATATGTACATTTTACAAAAATTCCTCTACTTGATTCCAAGTGGCCATGGCAGCCTTGCCATGGGAATTCAAGTGGGGATCATTATTTCCAAAAACTAGCCTGAACCGGCTATGAGACCAAAAACTCTAAAAACTTGCAAAACATGAAGAAATTGAACTAAATGGCTAATATAATGATTCACATAGTAATTAAGTGACACAATTGAAAGAGTCAAAGCATTATACAGGTCCTTTCAATCCATTCTTGACTGGATGAAGGCACAAAAACAGAAATTCAATGAAATTTGCACTCTTCCAACTCATAAATTCCCCTTCCAAAACTCCAAATCATAGAATAGCTTTCCCACATGCTCAATTAAGGTTTTTATGACCTTATATACCTTTCTCCCACATGATAGGACCCTTGGGTCGGGCTTAGAGCATCATTAATTCCCTTTTCCCACTTTTAGGACTAATTGCCTAATTTCATCATTCAAGCTTCTCCAAACTTCAAGGCTCTAGACTACCCTAAGTTTTCCTTAACTCACACATCAAAAACACTATTGGGACTTTACATCATAGTCCTTATTCCCTTGGTGGTTGGCTAGAACCATGAACAATAAAAAAATACTTTTGTACAAGATGATTGTAAGTATTATTTAAATGAAGCCTTCAATGACATATTTTTCAATTATCTTGAATGGATACATTTTTTAGGAACTAATATTCATCTCATTACCATGGTATAGATAAAATTATCCACCATGCCAAAGAAAAAGATAGAGAGGAAACTAACAGATGAAGAGAACAAAACCTTGAAAGAAAAGGAGAGAGTTCGGGTGGCGGCATATCGTGAAAAGAAGAAATTGGAAACGATTGATGAAAAAAACCCAATTGTAGAGTAACCTCAACCATCAAAAAGAGAACGAGAATTGGCAGCACAAAAGGCACGAATGTGAAAGCATCATCGTAAGACAAATTTAGATACCGTAGTTGGAGACACACCCTCTACGAAAAGTGAATATGATGGGAAACCATTAAGCACAAGCGAATATGGAGGGACACCATCTAGCACGAGTGAATATGGACGGACACCATCTACTGCAAGTGAATATGGAGGGACACCATTTACCACAAGTGAATATTGTTGGAAACCATCCAACACATCTAAAGTTGAGAGTACATCATCACTCAAAATTGATGAAGAAGGTATGCCATCATTCCCATGTGAACCTCAAGGTATGTCTTCTTCTCCACCCTTGATCGAAGGTATGCAATCTAGCCCAACTCAATTAAATATTGATGAAATTCCTAATGTTGAGATGTATGTACCTAGGTGAACACCACCATGAATTTTGCATAGAAAACCAAAGTATTTGATTAATATTGATGATGAGATTTTGCAGCACATGGAAGGTAAGATTTCAACACGCACTTGTAGAAGATATGCTGATAAGATTTGGGAATGATTCTTTGAAAGGCTAAATGAGACTACAAGATGTCAACTATTTGTTGAAATGATGCAAGGTGTAAAGTATAGGAACATCATGAAGACTCTTGGGTTGAGAACATCAAATGCATAGAGTGAAGACACTATTGTGAAGAATCTAATGGATGCTTATGAGAGTTTGGGTAAGACCTCATGCTCAAAGGATAGTAATGTCACCCGACGTGTCATTACATCAACTTTGGTAAGTTGTCAAACAAAGAGAGCTCGCCTAATTATAAAGACTAGTGAGAAAACAGGAATTAGTAGAAAAACTTTATCAAGAGCCATTCAAAGACGGCAAAGAATTGAGGGCAATGATAAGAATGAATTATGGGAATTCTCGGGGAGACTGTCACGAAAAGATAAAGAAGTTGTCGAAGCCTTGAGAACACTAATTGAAGAGTATTGGAAGAATAACACAAGGTCATCTCCAAATCAAAGGGATGTGGTAAGAAGGAGAATCGAAAGTCGGAATCGTGAGCCACATCCAAAGCATTTTTTGGAAATTTGAAAATGATTATCCTCAAATTAGTATTTCTCAAAGAATTTTTGAATTGCTTAAACCTTTTTATGTCAACATAAATCACACACGCACTACTTGTTGTTGTACACTACATATTGAATTTTCTAACCATTACGATGTTTATCATTCTGTATGTTTAGATTTGCATACAAACGATGTTTTGCAGGATTGTGGCATAGAAGCCCCACCAAAATCTTCAAGAGAGTTCTTATCAAAAAATTTATGACAAATAGAGGATGGCCAGATATTCTATAGGACAACATGCTTGGATGGTTCATGTGAGCGTTGCAGTGGCTTCCAACGTATGCTAGTATGTCAACATATGGAAAGCACAGATGAGGTGGGACAAAAACTAGTAGAGTTTGGGAAGTATAAAATAGTGGCATATGCTACAAAAGATGGGTCTCAAGAAAAAAGGTGTGATTTGGTTATTGAGAAGAATTGAGTGTACAAATTTATGACCATATTTCGTGACAGTATACTGTCTGAGTATGCAATGGATACCCATAGAGCCCGATGGTTGGACATGCAATTCAACCTATGCAAGGACACCTTTCCAATTGGAAGCACAGTATCAGTGGTTGACTTTGTAGAGAGCTACACTCTACAACCACAACATAAGGTGCACTTACAATATTACAACTCTACACAAGTTTTGATATTTGTGCACATAGCATTCATTCATGCATCTGATAGTACAAATGAGCAAAGGAAGGTATTGAGGGAGTACCACTTTTACATTAGTGATGATCGCACACATTCTCTAGAGTTCGTGCAAGGTTGCTTCAAGATGTTCTACAGTAGTTTGGTTCAGAAGGGCATATAATATGATCAACATATAATATGGTATGATAAATGTGCAACACAGTTCAAGAAATCGCGCATGTTCTACTGGTTGTGTAGGATGCATGTCATTACAGGTGTTCAACATATGTGGAACTTTTGTGAGGTTAGACATGGAAAGGGGGAGCATGATGGTGCAAGAGCATGCATGAAAAGAGCATTAGCACAAGAAGAGTTAAATTATAAAGATAGTGCAAAGTTGACAGATGCAAAATCAATCGTCGAGTGGTGTAATGCTTTGATGGGTCCAAGTAATGAAGGTACATCTTTAGTTTGTATATTTTTTTGGTTGATGGATGATAATAACATTGCACCATATGAAGACTGTTGTACACTAATAGGATCGAGTGAGGTATAGTCTTTCCTTAGCTCAAATACAGGTTCATGGAGTATCAATACATGAAAGATGGCATGCTTTTGTTCTTCATGTACAATGCAAGACTGGAATGATTGTGAGTCAGGGGAGTGGGTTAACAAATGGTTCACAAGTTATCTTAGCCCACTTTACACATATCACCCTTTGATGGCACTGGAACTGACACAGATAGAATCATCGGTCGACTTTCACCACATATCAGATCTAGTTCAATGAGGTGATATATCTACTTTCTTAGTTGTTGAAATTCTATATCGTTAGATCTTACTTTGTAATATATTCGTAATGTTGACAAATTTCAAGAGATTTTTCGCACATATCAATGCAGGGCATGTTTATGCAATTATTGCAGATGAAGACAATGAAGAGGGAACAAACTATTACTTGTGTCATTGTGTTGAGACCAAAAATAAACTAGAGGCCCCAGTTATAGATGGAGAAAACATCGAATACCCTACAGGCTTACTTGTGGTTACTGGAACATGTCTTAGAAGGTACCCACATTCACGTGTTAAACATTGGCTATTTCAGGACTTTGACATGCATTGTATGATTGTTCACTACTCGAACCTTGTCATGGAATCCAATGTTCATTTGACCAAATATGGGGGTAGACCTTTGAACAAGATGTGATGGAAGGTTCGTGAGTTTGACCATGAGGCAATACTTGACACCATAAAGAGTAGAGCAGACCCGGATGGTTCTTTGGATTAATTTGTAAGTATATGCACATTGGTTCTTATTAATTTATACTTGTATGCACATTAATTTGTTTTATGCCAATGCTATCATCTTCTTTTATAGTGATTGGTGTCCCCTTGCAAAAAATGTAGATATATGAGCCATTGAAGAGAATGTCAACTAGAAAAGCAATGCAACATCCTTATTTTGATGCCTGCATGCAACATCTGTAAGGGCCTTCCATCTATTTTTATTTCATTTCCATATTCGATTCTCTTTCTTTTTCTCTTTTACTTTGCGTATATGTAAGTAAACTACTAAGGGTTGATTGATCTTTCGTTGCAGAAAATGCTGATTTAAGAGCCATTATCAAAAATCTCAGCCAAAAAAGCAATGCAACATACTTATTTTGATGATTTTGACAAATCTCAATTTTGATTTCAAGCCATTATAAGAGAGCATGTGAAGCTTAGCGAGGGAATCTCAAGTTACTCATTTGAAGTTAACCTCATGATGAGCACCTATGGTGTAGACATTTAAAGAGAATCTTGAATGTATGAGTGACATTGTAAAAGATCTGAGAGAACGAAGTGCTAGAGGCATTGTAATAAGATTTCATTACATAATGAGATATAATCAAATATTGTAAGGTTGAAGTTCATGTTTGGTGTAGTAGCACCTTGTTCTGTAAATGCCTTGAGTAGGAAAATTTGCAAACTTTGAATTTTGAAATCTAAACAATGTGAAAAAGGTCATATAAAGGTCATGTAAACAATTTGTACACATTTTTTTGCAACTCGTGTGACCAAGCAGACTGTTCCAACATGTTTGAATAGGTATGTTTATGGTAGACATGGTCCTGTTTCACACCGAAACACGTGGAATCGCTCTGACCTATGTTCCACTAGGTCGATCCCTTAAGGGTCCAAAGTGCAAAATAGCTGCAAACTTCAACATGCTATTACTTGGATACTGTGACACCTAGAAACTTCTCATTTGATCCTACAGAAAGGCATTGGACCCCTCTAGAAAAACCTCTCTCAATTTTGGCTATCTTGGAGTGGTTTTCTCATGGCGGCAGATTTTCACTTGATGGAAAACGTGTCAAATTCAAGTTGTGCAAAGTTGCAAAGTGGTGCAACTTTCGCTCTGCAACTTGTGTGACCAAGTGGACTATTCCAACACATCCAAATAGGTATTTTTACATTAGGCATGGTCCTCTTTCACACCGAAACATGTGGAATCGCTCCGAGCTATGTTCCACCGGATCGATCCCTTAAGGGTCCAAAGTGCAAAATAGCTGCAAACTTCAACATGCTATTACTTGGATACCGTGACACTTAGACAATTCTCATCAAATCCTATAGAAAGGCATTGGACCCCTATAGAAAAACCTCTCTCGATTTGGGCTATCTTGGAGTGGTTTTCTTGTGGCGGCAAATTTTCACTTGATGGAAAACGTGTCAAATTCAAGTTGTGCAAAGTTGCAAAGTGGTGTAGCCTTCGCTCTGCAACTCGTGTGACCAAGAAAACTATTCCAACACATCTGAATAGGTATTTTTATGGTAGGCATGGTCCTCTTTCACACCGAAACACGTGGAATCGCTCTGAGCTATGTTCCACCAGATCGATCCCTTAAGGATCCAAAGTGCAAAATAGCTGCAAACTTCAGCATGCTATTACTTGGATATCATGACACTTAGAAACTTCTCATTTGATCCTAAAGAAAGGGGTTGGACCCCTCTAGAAAAAATTCTCTCGATTTTGGCTATCTTGGAGTTTCTCGTGGTGGCGGATTTTCACTGATGGAAAACGTGTCAAATTGAAGTTGTGCAAAGTTGCAAAGTGGTGCAACTTTCACTCTGCAACTAGTGTGATAAAGTAGACTATTCCAACAAGTCCAAATAGGTATTTTTATGATAGGCATGGTCCTCTTTTGCATAGAAACATGTGGAATCACTCCGAGCTATGTTCCACCGAATCGATCCCTTAAGGGTCCAAAGTGCAAAATAGCAGCAAACTTCAACATGCTATTACTTGGATACCGTGACACTTAGAAAATTCTCATCTAATCCTACAGAAAGGTGTTGGACCCCTCTAGAAAATCCTCTCTCGATTTTGGCTATCTTGGAGTGGTTTTCTCGTGGCGGCGGATTTTCACTTCATGGAAAACATGTCAAATTCAAGCTGTGCAAAGTTGCAAAGTGGTGCAACTTTCACTCTACAACTCGTGTGACCAAGTGGAAATTTCCAACACATTCAACTAGGTATTTTTACAGTAGGCATGGTACTTTTTCACACAAAAACACGTGGAATCGCTTTGAGCTATGTTCCACCAGATCGATCCCTTAAGGGTCCAAAGTGCAAAATAGCTGCAAACTTCAGTATGCTATTACTTGGATACCGTGATACTTAGAAAATTCTCGTCTAATCCTACAAAAAGGTGTTGGACCCCTCTAGAAAAATCTCTCTCGATTTTGGCTATCTTGGAGTGGTTTTCTCGTGGCGGCAAATTTTCACTTGATGGAAAATGTGTCAAATTGAAGCTGTGCAAAGTTGCAAAGTGGTGCAACTTTCGCTCTGCAACTCATGTGACCAAGCGGACTGTTCCAACATGTTCGAATAGGTATTTTTATGGTAGGAATGGTCCTCTTTCGCACCGAAACACATGGAATCGCTCTAAGCTATGTTCCACCAGATTGATCCCTTAAGGGTCTAAAGTACAAAATAGCTGCAAACTTCAATATGATATTACTTGGATACCATGACACTTAGAAACTTCTCGTCTGATCCTATGGAAAGGCATTAGACCCCTCTAGAGAAACCTCTCTCGATTTTGGCTATCTTGGAGTTGTTTTCTCATGGCGGTGGATTTTCACTTGATGGAAAACATGTCAAATTCAAGTTGTGCAAAGTTGCAATGTGGTGCAACTTTCACTCTACAACTAGTGTGACCAAGTGGACTGTTCCAAAATGTCCAAATAGGTATGTTTACGGTAGGCATGGTCCTCTTTCACACCGAAACACATGGAATCGCTCCGAGCTATGTTCCACCGTATCGATCCCTTCAGGGTCCAAAGTGCAAAATAGCTGCAAACTTCTGCATGCTATTACTTGGATACCGTGACACTTAGAAACTTCTCGTCCGATCCTACAAAAAGGCATTGGACTCCTCTAGAAAAAACTCTCTCGATTTTGGCTATCTTGGAGTGGTTTTCTCGTGGTGGCGGATTTTCACTTGATGGAAAACGTGTCAAATTCAAGTTGTGCAAAGTTGCAAAGTGGTGCAACTTTTGCTTTGCAACTCGTGTGACCAAGCGGACTGTTCCAACATGTCTGAATAGGTATGTTTATGGTAGGCATGGTCATTTTTCACACTAAAACATGTGGAATCGCTCCGAGCTATGTTCCACCGGATTGATCCCTTAAGGGTCCAAAGTGCAAAATAGCTGCAAACTTCAGCATGCTATTACTTGGATACCGTGACACTTAGAAACTTCTCGTCTAATCCTATAGGATTATGTTGAGCCTGTCTACAAAAACCTCTCTCGGTTTTGGCTATCTCAAAGTGGTTTTCCAGTGGTGGAGGATTTTCACTTGATGGAAAAAGCATCAAATGCAAGCAGTGCAAAGTTGCAGAGTGGTTCAACTTTCGTTGTGCAACTTGTGTGACCAAGCAGAATATTCCAACACATGCAAATAGGTATATTTATTGTAGGCATGGTCCTCTTTTGCACTGAAACATGTGGAATCGCTCCGAGCTATGTTCCACCGGATCGATCCATTAGGTTGGATGAGTCTTAAGTTGCAAATTTGTAAGTTGTTTAAATCAACAATTTTCAAATGATATTGAATGAACCACTTAGCACTCATTGCATCTAAGTGATGCTCACAGAGGTGAGGCACTAGGCCTTTCGAGGAGGTCACCCATTCCAGTATACTCTAGCTCAAGCACTTAACCATGAAGTTTTTTCCCCAAGAAGGCATAGTGGAAAAGGTAGAATCCAATCTGCTTTTGATGAGTGGAAAGGAATTCCTAAGAGACATTAAGGATGAAGAAGGAGTTGTCTATGCAATAATGTTAAAGCCAAATGAGGAGTAGTCACCTAGTCGGCTACCTATGACAACAGAGGTGAAGCAACTGTTGGATCAGTTCAAGGATATCATTTGTGAAGGCACACCAGCTATACTACCACCTAAGAGGGCAATCAGTCATCAAATTGACTTTGTACCAAGAGCAACATTGCCTAACATGGCTGCATAGAAAATGACACCGAAGCAGAACAAGGAGATAGCAAGGCAAGTTCAAGAACTTTTGGACCAAGGGTTGATCAGGAAAAGCATAAGCCCATGTGTTGTTCCAGTGGTGTTGGCATCTAAGAAGGGAGATAAGTGGAGAATGTGTACTGATTCTAGGGCCATAAATAGGATAACCATTAGATATAGGTTTCCTATTCCTAGGATAGAAGACTTAATGGACTGTTTAGGGGGGTGCTAAGTACTACTCCAAGATTGATTTGAAAAGTGGCTACTATCAGATTAGGTTGAAAGAGGGAGATGAATGGAAGTCAAATTTTAAAACCACAGAGGGGTTATATGAGTGGTTAGTAATGCCATTCGGGCTTGCAAATGCACCTAGCACTTTTATGAGGGTGATGAATGAGGTCTTGAAGGACTTTATAGGAGTATTTGTGGTAGTCTACTTAGATGATATCCTCATCTTTAGCAAAACAAAAGAAGAACATATGAAGCACCTAGAACTTGTGTTGAAGAAACTTCAAGAGGAGAAGCTCACCATAAATCTTGATAAATAGCGTACTTGGTAACTTGTTGAGGTGTCTAACTAAGGAGTATGGACAAGGATGGGAACAAGTCATTTCACAGACAGAATTTCCCTACAATGATAGCACAAATAGGTCTACTGGCAAGAGCCCATTTGAAATTGTATATGGGTTACATCTAAGGGGTGTACTTGAGCTAAGAGACCTAAGAGGTTATGAAGGAATTAGTGGACATGCTGATGGTTTTGCTCAGTCAATGAGAGAGGTTCATGAGTAGGTAAAGAAGACATTAATGGAGGCTAACCAGAAGTTGAAGGCTAAAAGAGATGAAGGGAAGAGAGATCTATAATTTGAAATAGGTGATTTGGTGATGGTATACTTGAACAAGGCAAGACTACAGAAAGGCATACCAAGTAAGCTATAGATGAAAAGGATATGGCCATGTAAAGTGTTGGCTAAGTATGGATCCAATGCATACAAGGTGGACTTACCCAAGGAGATGTCCATTTCACCTATCTTCAATGTGAAGAACTTGGTGAAGTATAAAGGACCAGAAATGGATGAGGAACAATATAGTGCTGAGGTGAGTAAGGATGTGGATGAACTCAAGGTACCTAATCAGATCAGACCACAAGTGGACAAGATTTTAGACTCAAGGGTGAAGAAGAAGACTAGGCACAAGACATACATGGAGCACCTAGTGAAGTGGAGACATCAACAAGAGTCAGAGGCTACTTGGATAGTAGAAAGTGACTTTAAGAAGCATGGAATTAGTGAGGAGCTCTTGACACCACAGGTTCCTTAACTTCTTTGTTGCAGGGGGGAGAATGGTGCAGGAGCACCTTAAGGTCTTTTGGAGAGATCTTTGCAATTTTGGCTTGTAGGTGGTTCTAGCCAACCACTAAGGGAATAAGGACTGTGATGTAAATTCCCAAGAGTTTTTTTGATGAGTGAATTTGAAATAGGTTTGTTAGGGGCTTGTGGTTTGGGCAAGTCTTGGACACTATGAGCATTTTGAGCAATGTTGCCTTGGCTATTTGTTCTAAAAGTTGGAAAATGGAATTAATTATGCTCTAAGCCCTACCCAAGGGTCCTAGAACATGGGAGAAAGGTATATAAGGTCATAAAAACCCTAATACCTAGGTTGGAGGATTGTTTTCATGAATTGAGACTTGGAGAGTACATTTTTGTGATTGGAAGAGAGCAAGTTTTCATTGAATTTCTGTGTTTGAGCCTTCATCTAGTCAAGAATGGATTGAAAGGACTTATCTAATGCTTTGAGTCTTCCATTTGTGTCACTTACTTACCTTGTGTAGCATTAGATTAGTCATCTAGACCGATTGGTTATCTTTTTGCAAGTTTTTGGTGTTCTTGGTCTCGTTGCCGGTTCAGGCCAATTTTGTGAGTAATGAGTCCCACTTGACTTCCTGTGGCTTTCCTCTCATGGCCACTTGGAATCAAGTTGGGGACTATGTAAATAGTGTACATATAGGTTTTGGGGTCTTGTTTTGCAGGGAAGGTGATGAAATCATCAAGCACTAGGTGAGTGCAAGTGCATTCTAGCTAGTAGCTTGGAGAGGACAGCAGCAAGGAGAGTTGCTAAATGGATTGGTTTATGCCAATAAATAGTATGGGAGTGTAGGCACATGTATCTTAGTCATGTGTGTGCCAGGAGGAGAGCTGAGGAGTTCATTGAAGCCCTCAAAGAAGGAAAAAGAGCCAAAAACCATAGGAACCCTTGAAAATAGGGGGTTTGAGGACAATCATATGTACGGAAACTTGAAGGACCTAAGGCTTCATAAATCTTGGAGCCTTGATGGTCAAAAGAAAGAATTTAAAAAAAAGATTGGGGGTTGTTAGGACTGATTGTGAGAAAAGTCAAGAAAATGGGTTCTAGGAGGCCAAATTGGGGCAGAAGGCTACAAGGCCTAAAATTGAGTTTTTCAAGAAAGTGATGGGTAAAAGGTGAAAGAATCCAATAAGATGGATCAATGAGGAGATAAATCAACAAAGGGACAACTAGGATACTGGTGCAGGGATGCCTTGACTCTTGAAATTTATGACAAGCTTCATAATTTTGTAATGTTTTAGTCATTTAGAATTTCGTGGGACCATGTTAAGAAATGGTTAAGTGTTTAAAATTGCAATGATATATTCATCAAAATTATTAAATGATAGCTGTAACCGAATGGGAATATCGAGTAGATGAACAGTTTGTCTAACTACCCTAGAATCTCTATAAAGGGACAACATGTAACCGAATACAGGGAGATAGAGGAAATAGAGAGTGCAACTACGGGAAAACAAAAAAGAGTATAAACAAGAAGGAGAAGAAATCGGGCTCTCTGGCCGAAAGCATGTATATTTTTGAAGTGTTAATATCTAGAATTCGTTAAAGAGGAGTTTCCATTTCCCGTCGTGTCGTTCTCTTTATCTTTCCTGGTTTATTGTTTTGCAAATTGTGAATGCATATTAGTTTTGAAGGATTCACTATTGTTTTGAATGCCACGGATGTCTTGCTTTCGGGTTTCTTTATGATAGTCCCAAATGGAATGGGAGAAACGGTTTCAATTGACAAGGAATATACGTAATATAACCGAGTGTGAAATTCTTGTACGGTTTTAAATGTATAACGGTTTTCAAAGAAACCATTACATTGCTCGACCATTGTGTTTGAGCAATGTGTGACTCAAGCTTTGAACAACGAAAAGGTGTCGGATAGAGTTAGAGGCTTAAGAACATGTCTTGATCAATAGTGATCAGTAGTGATCAGTAGGTTAAGGAGTGAGAAGGATGGATGAGCCACTATCTTGTGTTCTTTCCTCTGCATCAGAATGGTATAAGAGCTAGAAGGTTCTGAGCATGTAGAAGGCAATCTACACCAGGCAGTAGCGTGGGTTCTTTGTTGCAAGTTGATCCATCCAAGTTGCAGGAAGGATGCAGTTGTTCTTGCATGTGTGAAGATCTCAAGCTGGGGTCTTCGTATTGTCTACACCAAGATGAAGCTGGGTAGAAGGTGCAATGAGAGCAACCACTAGGAGAAGGGTGGGAAGCATCTTCCAGAATCTTGTGTGGGTAAGATGGTAGTATTCAGAATTCAATGGCAGTATTTAGATATATAAATATTGTGATATTGCTATTAGGATTCAATCGTGTAGTTTTACAAGTCAAACTCATTGACCCATGATTCATCATTGGTGGTTCACAAGAACCCATCTCTCATGATAATGAATGGTTCATAAGGAGGAAGATAAATCTTCATACATTTCTTCTATCACAAATGAGATAAGTGCTTGGTTTCATGAAGTTCATGAGACAACCATTAATGGGGAGTGGATATATGAAGAACTAATGGAGAATGATAATGGTTTCAGACTTGCCAGAAAGGAATTTCTTTTTCATTTCAATGATGCAAGAGGTTTTTGGTTTCACTACCAAAATGAGCCTACGAAGAATGCATGTGAAACTCCTTCTGACCTTGAGGGTGTACTTACTCCATCTCAAGGATCATGCATTGAGGATGACATAGATCAATGCTACGGCTAACCAATTAATAATTATACACGTGAATAAGTCAAACATGTACATGTCAATAAGGGAGCTACAAGTACTCATAAACACGTAAGCCTCAAAAATTATACACACAAATACATAGTAGACACAAACTAGAACAAAGTCTATGCATGAATACAAGGTATATGCATGAAAACATGTAAGCCACAAAGTATATACTCGAATGCAGGTAATTCACAAAGTATACATGTAAGTTGTAAAGTATACACTTGAATATACATAACTCATATCTATTGAACCATCAATTTAGAACGCAAATATGGACAGGCATTGAAAAAAGATATTTGTATTAACCAAATAGCCATGTAGGCATACATAAATATATGTCGATATAAGTATGAAATATATGTACAAAATAGTCATATAGGCTTACAAGAATGCCATCTAGGCATACAATGTCAAATATGTCCAATAAAAAATATGTACAAAACTACCATGCAGGCATACAATAAAGGACTCTGGAATCAAAAGTCATTGCTCTCCATGCCCAAGAAATAAAATCTTTCCCTTTCCTTTTCGCTTGGATGGTGATAGGTCTATCACTCATTTTTGTTGTGCTTGTGGAGTGCTCCTGCTCCTAGGGTTTAGTTCATGGTGAAGTTTTAACTGTTACAATAAGAAGTAAAGAAATGAATATATAGAAATTACATTATAAAAAATGATATATTTGACAAAATAATCACTTATCGCCATCTCACGATCTCTCTCCATGAGGGAAATATCCTCACGCCCATGCTCAGGTGTGCTCAATCCCTCTATAAACCATACAAATAGACAAAAACTATGTGAATCAATAATGGTTTGATTTATGACTAACTAACATCTATAACAAAAAATGTAAATTTAAATTTACTAATTTGCCTCATACCTCTTCTGTCAGAGCCATCGAGGATTGTATAGCAGATGTCACACCAATATCCATTGCCCTCATCACATTCGGAGGTGTATCGTCTCGCAACAACTGAAAATAAAACAACAAATTATTCAACGTCATCAACGATGTGCATGTATAAACTACACAAATCTATTAAGTACTTGATTCATTAGTTAAACTCTTTATTCTATTACCTACGTGAAGTTTTGAGTAAATCCACTACCACTGGTAAGTGTTCCATCAAAACCTCCAATATTAGTCCTTCAACATCCAAAATTGCATATTAAATTACCATTCGTAAAACAATTCCATTAATATGCAATAAACTTATAATTGTTTACTAGTTACATACCCTAGCGATAAGTGTACTACAAAAATAGGTTGGTGGGGGGCCGGTGTATCCAGTCTCAACACTATGACCCTGCAATTTATTAAAATCATAAAACATTTCTAGTTAATCTTGCATTTCAAAATCGAAATTTAGTAAATTAAATTCAATGAACACATGCAATAAATTTTACCTGACTATCAATGCCATATGCCTCATGCAAAATTTCAGCTACCCTCTCCATCTCCATAGCTCCAGACGGATCCTACGTACTAGTCTCTTGAGGGTCAATGGGATCATGTGAACAAGTAGCCCCGCAAGATTGACACACATGTGTTCGAAGACCACCACTAGAAGACTCCCCTAGATGGCGCTATAGAATAGGGCTAGTATGATGGATGACACTCTAGGTCAAAGTGTTGATTGCCTGCAATGTCTCTACGTCAGCACTTTCCTTCATGATGGAATGCATAACAATGTGCTCATGAGGCGGCCTAGCGAGAGCTCGTCTACCTTGCCGCGTAGGATCTGGCTGTGCACCAGGTCTATCCTGAGCTGACCCCCCACCTCTCCCATGGAAATCTCTCATATCAAAATAATTTGGGATTTTGTTCAATATGAACTCACTGTATAGTTTCCTAAGGAAATATTGCGGGACCTCGCAATTGTTGCACGGTGGGTAATCGAAGACCATGTACCACCTATCATAAAACCGCTCCTTCATTTGTTGGTGGTGGCACCAATGGATTGGAAACCTCTTCGCATTGAGGGTAAGATTTTGATTTGTGTGTGGGTTAGTGAATAATGAGCACAAATCACCTTTTGTTATTTTTAAATCTTTCACAGCCTTGTATGATAGTTTCTTTGTATAATACTCCCTAGCTGCCTGCCTCCTATCTTCCCATCCAGTTATTTGTTTGCTAATTGAATCTATGTTTGTTAACATATCTTTCAAGGAATTTGCTAGGGTCATTCTTTCTGTGGTTGAACCATTTGGATCACTCAACCTATTGATCAAATCCTCAATTTGTTTTTTGTTGTTCTCAATTTCACTCATTAAATTTTGTTGAGTGCCAGGAGGGGGTTGAGTGATTGGTGGAGGAGGTTGATATTATGGTTGATTTTGATCTTGAGGATTTGGTTGGTCCTCCTATTGACGATTTTGAGGGTTTGCAGGTTGATTTGCATCTCCTACAATTTCAAACAAATAGATATCAAATTCTACCTAAAACTAACAAATTCAAAATAAAAAGCATAGAATCCTTACCTCTTACAGCTCCTTGTCGTCGTGATGCCATCATTGCGAAGAAATTCGGATTCTTGGTGAAGAAATTCTTCTCCTCGAATGCAAGCATGCTATTTTGGTGTTTTTGGCCGTGGGCACACAAAAAAACCAGTCAAAATGCAAATGAGAGATTTGCATTTTTTTTTTGCTTTTAATAGTCAATAACGCGAACGTGTTATAACGCGCTCGTGTTATGGCTTTGCAGTTGTAGCCGTCAGGACCTTGCCTAGGTTGAACCGAAGACATAACGCGACCACACTATAATGCACTCGCATTATGGTTTACAACTTTTCTTTTTTTAGGATGTCCACGGAATTGCTACCCATTTCCATGCACCAACCCTAATCTGCTATTTTTCCACATGTGCAGACCAAAGATTTTGATTTTTAGTGAAAAACCTATGTTTAATAAAACTAAAAAATAAAATACATAATAAAATCAAATCATATTAAAATTATATTCGACAGATAGCTCATTCCGAGGACTATCATTATCTAGTTGGGTTTTTGAATTTTTCTACATTTTCATTTTCAAATTGAGCTTCGAATGACAAATTTTTACAAAAAAATTATTTTTTTTAGGAGATAGGGGAAAAAGGGTGTTTGGCCAAACCTCTTTAAGGGTTTGGCCAAACCTATTTAGATTAAAATAATGAAAAAAATTCATGGGGTCCGGGAAAATGACAGGGGTTTTTTTTTTTAAAATCCTTATTAAGGGGGTTTCACCGAACCCTAGTTCACTCGAACCCCTTTATTTTAATATTTCCGCTCACATGTCAAAGGGGTTCGAGCAAACAATTTGGTTTGATCGAACCCCTTCACTTTGTGTAGAGGGGAAAAATGACTTTTCCTTTTCCTCCACAAAAGTGTTCACCACTTATGTGGGTTCACCCTGATAACAAGGCCTAATAAGGTACTCATATACAATAATGATCTCTCATAAATGGAGAAAAAGGATAAAACCCAATGGGAAAAAATCATCTCTAAAACAAAGAAAAAGAAGGATAAGACCTCTTGAAAAGGTGTACTATGAAGATAGGAACATAATATGCAAAGTATAAACTTTAGCAAAGATGAGCTAGTGTCTGCTAGAATCAATGAACCTCTAGAAAATGTAGACCAAGATAAGATATAAAAAACATTGCATGATTGAACATATAGAACACTACTCATCCATGAATAGATAGATGGAATAAAGTAAATCAAACTCTTGAATTCAAAGATGCAAATAGTACTATGATTTTAGATTATGATCAACAAATGCATGAGTGACATGTGCTACACTACTAAAATGTGCATCATGACGCTCTATATAAGTACTAGAATCTCATAAAATATGGTCCACTAAAATAATCTCTCCATAGGAGAGACAAAGATCGAAGGTTTATGAGATCCCCCAAAAGTAGAAAGTTCCTCCACTTTTCTATTGAAACCAAAGAAAAATTAGAATAACACTATGATAATTCTTCCCTTCATGCTAATGAAGAAGTGGGATTGGTAGACCAACTAAAATTATGCAAAAAGGTGTGCACAAGAATGTAGACCCAACATCAAGTCCAAAATGATGTACAGGAAATTAAAATAAAGGGTGTGCATCAGGGCACACACACATGAGGCGAGAATCATGAGGATCCATTATTATGATGGAAAATAAAGACACTACACAACCTCCCATTAGACTTTATAATTTAGTGTAATTAAAAAATTCCCTCCCTAAGGAACACACATTTAGTTTTTGTGGAACTTTATATGAGTGCATTTACAAACTTATTTAATTTTTTGAGTTCTTACAATTTTATGTCATGAGGTGAACAAATAACTTTGAAACCTCGAAAAAATGACAAAAATAGAAAATTAAAAACCCCATTATTCAAAACATGATCCCCTTGAAATGATACAATGATATAACACTTTATTTTAGTGCATTACAAATTCTACAAACTGAATTTGATGTAGAAAACCTCAAAAAATACATACTCAAAATTTAAAATTATAGAATATACTCATGAAAAATTAACATCACCAATTCATAGAGATCAAAAAATCATATAGTTTAAAATAACAAACACAAAAAGGAGCCTAGATGAGCCCAAATGAGCCCTATAAAGTTCCAAAAATAGGAACTATGTAGGGTGTCATCTAAGAATCTAAATTTCTAAAATATTTCATACATCATAATTTAAAAAACAAACATACCACTAGATATAGGATGAAAAAATATGAAAAATAAAAAAATTACTCAAAAATATGTTTGTATGCTTGAGAATGATGCTCCTCAAATTGAGACAAAAATCAAAACAAGCCACTAGTAAAGGGGAAAACTTGGGAATGAAAAATGATGATGTTTTTGTACACATATAAAATTGACCTAACACCTATCAAACACTTTAAATGTCATTTACACATCATCAACATCATTATCATCAAATATCACCGCATTTCACATAAATTGCATCCAAAAACCATAAATTATCCTATTAATTTAATAATACAACATTATTTAATTAATTCACTTTCTCATCATTTTTGACGAATTCAATAAATTTCATTTATTTAATAAAGTCCTAAAACCCTATTTATGCTCTTGATTGAAGAAAATAACATTATTTAATTAATTCACTTTTTCATCAAATCAACCAATTAAATAAATTACATCTTTTTAATAAAGTATTAATCTAACTTTATTCCTCTCAATTAGTTAAATAATACCAATAATTTAATTATGTCACTGTAATATCATAGAATTGCACCTAGGGGAAATTCCACATTTTTGCATCTTGCCTAGCATTTATGACACCTTAGAAACATTAATGGAAAAATCACATCAGTCAAAATTTAGCGATTCTGACTCCGTGTGGACACATGGCGAGATGACAAAAGCCTAACAAGTCATTTCCTGAAAATATAGGCTTTGGACACATGTGCAACGTGCAAACGTCTGTGCAGTGTGCTAGCATCCTGGCAGTTTAATAAGTTTGAAATGGTGAATCTAGAAACTTGACCCTAATGAAATGTGTCTTGGTGGTTAGGTCTCAAGTGTAACAGCTCTGTGCCACCCTTGCATGCATAGAAACCCCTTTTGGCTCTCATTTTGGGGTTGGGAAGTCATCAATTGAAGAAGTGTCACTACTTACTCTAGTCTTGGGTAAGCTCTATCCTTGAATAGCAGCACCTTTACAGGCGAAGCCATTCCGGACTGAGGTCCCTCCAACAACTACAAGCTCTCAAGAAGCTACCAACTCTCAAGCAAGCACATAGCGATGTGCTCGTGTGCTCTGAAAGAGGGTCTTGACCCATGAGTAACTCTCTCTCTCCCTATCACTCTTTCTTATTAGCTCATTTTCTACTTTTTGGTGTGGGCTCTACTCTAAAGCGCATTTTTCTTTCACCGCACACTTCACTTACTTCCTTTACACTCTTTTCCAAACCTAGCTATTTGTGGGGGTGGGAACACCAAAATGGGGGTCTCACTTAGGAAAACCCCTATACAACCCCAAACTTTTTCCCTTGATATTTTGTGTGCTAGTTACGAAGTAAAGCTTGGAGTAAAGAGTCAAATGCACGAAGGTAATATTGTTTCAAGTTCTTTCATTTTTTCCCTTAGTTTCTAGCTTTCTTTCAATTATTTGGTCTCTCATGCTTTTCACCTAAGTATGGAAGTGATATTCAGCTTCACCTGCTTGAGCTCCTGACTTCTTCATAGCTTAGGACTCCAATGCATCTAGTAGATGACAATGCGTTGCGCTGGTGTCCTAAAATTGTGCTGACATCTTTTGGTCAAGAGCTCCTCAGCCAGGGGTGGAAATCTCGAAGGCTTGCTCTCTCAGGATCTAACATTACATTCCCACTTTCCTTCATAGTTTCATCGATTTGTTCAAGTTGAGGTGTATAAGGGCAGTTCATTCCCTAGTGATCTCTTGAGAACAAAGAGACTCGTGTGCAATGAATCCCTTGTATATCACATTTTGGTGAACCTGATGTGAACCGTCGGATCCATTTTCACAATGTCACATACTTATAATCATTTTTTCTCTAAACAAGATTTTGATATGTTGGAAGATGATCTAGATGATTTCTTAGAAGCACTCTCCCCTATCTATAAATCTTCTAAACAAAATCCTTCCTCATGAGTTGAGGAGTCGATAAATATGGTTGTAGTTTCTGTGGCTCCTCCCAGCCCTAAGAAACCCATCATTTACGTGACCTCGACTAAGCCATCCCCTAGAGAGGACTATTTTGTCTATGGAATTTCATTTCATGGTGATCCATCAGACTTATATTTGAGATTCACAAAATATATTGATTCTACTTCATATAATGTTGTCAGGCATACATACAATACAAGGAGAAACAAAAAAACTGAGAACAACAAGTTGTCATTCCTACCTCAAAACCAATTCAAACTCCTACTTCTTTACCACCAACTCAACCTAACCTTCCTTCAGCTCCTAAACTCAAGATCAAAGCACCATGTTATTATGATCTTGTTGAGCAACTTTTTGTTACTCTAGCTAAGACCTCACTTTGGGATTTGCTTCAGACTGCTCTAGTTTATCAAGAGATGCTACAAGAAGCCTTAAAAAAGATTCTCTTGCCTACCTCTGTTAGGCCTATAGATGTTGATGCATTGATGGCACATATTTGAGTGAATTCACTGAATATTATGTTCCACCTCCAAGAACTCCCATCTCTAGATGTGCAGAAACAAGTGGAACCTTTGATGATTATAGTAAATGTTAACAGCATCAGTATTAGGCATACCCTCATTAACACTAGTTCAACGCTCAATGTTTACGGTATGGACCTATTGCCTAAAATTAAATTTGATTTTTCTTCTTTAGTAGCTTCTTCCTTATATATTTGTGGGTTCAATAACATTGGCTGGCAAGCTCTGGGTACAATAATACTACCTTTGCAGTTGGGCCCCGTTACCTTGCCTACATTGGTCTATGTGATACCTGACCCATTACCATACAATATTCTTGTAGGGAGACCTTGGAATCATGCTATGGGTGTAGTAACTTCTACCCTCATCACTCCTTAAATTTTGTTGCTAACAATCAAGTGGTTACGGTTAAAGTAGATCCAAATTTTGTGCACCTTTGTTTGCTAGCCGTTGTTGGTAGTAATTCAGCTACATCCACTCTCAAGAATTTTATTCCCTCCTTAACTGTTGATTCTATGGCATGTTCTTCATCGATACCTTTTATGTAAGTCATTCCTCAAGTGAGTACCGACCAAGAAAAACTACCAAAAGAAAAAAATCCAAAGTCTCCCTCATCTTCTCCTTCATCTCCTCAATCGAATGCTCTCTTAGGTGATGATTGGGGTTCCTTGAACTTCTCTGAGTTCTTCATAGTGGAGTATAAGTCAGACCCCTCTAGTATTGAATTTGCAGGTTCTGCTAACATGAGGGTGAGTGAACCTCCCATTGAGGAAGAGAAGTGTGGTCCTATCTAGGAGACCACTCCTCCCTGGGAGAGTAACCCTTCTCCCATAAAGGAGGTTAATGTTTGTGAACTGAGTAAAGGAAGTGGGACCACTCCCATAGCAACTTTCAACATCCATTGGTGGAACGAGACACTCTACGTGGAGCCGCCCCCTCTTGAAGCTCTACAAACTCGTTAAGGATTTGGTTACGAACTTGCTTCTTGGTATGGCTATGGGAAGAAAGGCCTACTACGTATCAAGCAAGGAATACAAGTACCTATCTAGTTTAAGTAATAATAATTCTACCTGGGTTTGGGAAGCTCTATTGAATAGTCTAGACAAAAACCTTGGTGGAGTGTTAATATGATTTTGGCTGAACCATTAAACTTGGTCCATCCTGAGTTGATAGAAGAAAGAGGACAAGCCAAGAAGGTTCCTATGGATGTATTCTCTTTGGATGAAGTGTTAGGGGAATTTCTAGGTTCTTATTCTCTCCTGCCTCCTTATCATCACAAGAAATGATTCTCGTATCACTTGCACAAAAAATCATTCTTTAGAGAATCCTTTCTGAGCATTGATGAGGAAGACCCTTTGTCTAACATCAGTGATGATGTTCCGATATCTCATCTTGAGGACCATAGCCCTCTCCTTAAAGGATATACTGTCGAAGTCCTCGTGGATCCTAAATCTTCAAAAAAGGTAATAAAGATTGGGAAGTGTCTCTCTCCTGAAGAATCAGATGAAAACTCTTCTCTCTTGCATGCTCACCCTGATATCTACACTTGGATGTATGAGGATATGCTCAGTATTGATGAATCTATAGTGGTCCATAATATCATTCTATGTCCCGAAGCCAAGCCTACCAAGTAGAAAATTTGAAAGATCAATCCTAGGGTAGCTGTGATGATCAAGACTAAGATAGGAAAGTTGTTAAAAGGAGACTTTATCCATCCTATTGACTATTCTCCTTGGATTTCGAACATAGTCATTGTTAGCAAACATGATGACTGTATTCACATATGCATTGACTTTTGATACCTTAATAAGGCTTCTCTTAAGGAAGATTTTTCATTACCTAATATAGATATGATTGTGGACTCGACTGTAGGCCATGCATTGTTATCTTTTATGGATGGATTCTCGGGTTATAATCAGATCCGTATTAACCTAGATGATTAGTAAAAGAAAACCTTCACTACCCCTTGGGGTACCTTCTTCTATGTGGTCATTCCCTTTGGTTTACAAAAACGTAGGAGCAACTTACCAATGAGAAATGACCTTGATACTCCATGATTTCATTCATAAAATCTTAGAAGATTGTGTTGATGACATCTTGGCAAAATATGTAAACCGTCAAGGTCATGTGAAGAATCTTCATCTTATCTTCGAAATACTTTGACTTTACAAGATGAGACGCAATCGCCATAAGTGTGTCTTCAATGTAGACACTGGAAAGCTTCTTGGTTTTATAGTCTCTTATCATGGAATCAAAGTTGACATGAATAAGATTGATTCTATTGTTAACATGCCTCCACCAAGGAACATCACCGAGTTATGAAGTTTATAGGGGAAGATTCAAGTGATTCATAGATTCATATCTAAGTTGGCTGATCATACCCTCCCTTTCACTTGCTTACTAAAAAAGGATGTTTTCTTCATATGGGATGAAGAATGTCAGAAAACCTTTGAATCCATCAAAGCTTATTTCACCAACCCTCCTGTATTGATGTCGACTATGCAAGATACACCTTTCTTTCTTTACCTTGTTGCATCACCGTACACTTTGGCAGCCTTGATAGCTCAGTATGATGATGTAGGAAGAGAGAGAGCGGTCTAATAAATTAGTCACATCCTTGTCAAATATGAAACCTGTTATTCATCCATGGAGAAGTAGTTCCTTTCTGTTCTATTTTCTACAAAAAAGTTGAGGCACTACCTCCTCCATGCTGAAACTCATGTCATAGTAAAAATAGATCTTTTGAGACATTTGTTCTCTAGCACTGACCTTGCTAGAAGGTTTTTGAAGTGGGTTATGTTTCTTTCTAAGTTTGATATAAAATTTGTCACTCAAAAATCTATAAAGGGACAAGCGGTTTCCAATCAATTAGGATATGCTCCCTCATCTCACTCCCTACCTAGGTTGGATATGTTCCCTGGTGAGAATATTTTCATAATTAACTATGACCTCGAATGGAAGATGTACTTCTATGGATTGAGGTGTCAGACTAGCTCTGGAGCGGGTATGGTCCTGATATCCCCTAAAGGCAGATCGATCCCTCTATCCTTTTGATTGGAATTTCCTTATACTAATAATATCACTGAGTACAAAGCCCTTATTGATGGTTTACGTGATGCAATTGCATTAAAGATTAAACATCTTCATATACTGGGTGACACTAAAATTATTGTGAAGTAGATCATGGGAACTTATCAAGCTAAACAAAGTAGATTGTCCCAACACCAAGACCTTGCTTTGTCCTTGCTTAATCAATTTTCTTCTTTCACAATAAATAGTGTCCCTAGGAGAAAAAATAGGCATGCAGATGCCATGGCAAGTGTTGCTTCCTTGGTGCCTTCAGAAGAGGATACAAAGAAATATCACTTTGTGGTTCAGGTCAAACGAACCCCGACAATTTTTTATTAACCCAAGCCTGAGTCTCTGGCTTGCCTTCATGTAGAATCGAGAGAGTAGTTCTCTAGTATCTACAATTACTTAAAGATTCGAAAATTTCCCAGCGATGCAACAAAAAATGATCACACTCATATACAAAATCTTTCAACACATTACATCATCTTACCTGATGTTCTTTATCGAAAAGCTTATAACAGCTTATTGTTAAGATGTATCACTAAAGCGGAAATACTCATCGCCCTTAAAGAAGCCCATGTCGGCTCTGGAGATGGACATTTTGGTGGTAAATCCCTGGTGAGGAAACTGGTACACATGGGATACTATTGGAAAATAATGGAACAAGATTCCTTCAATTTTGTTGAGAAGTGCCTTCAATGTCAACAACATAGCCATCTTATCCATGCTCCTGCTCAGGAGTTCCAGAATCAAACTTCTCCTTAGTTTTCTACAAAATGGGGGTTGGATATTATTGGAAAATTATCACCTCCTTCTTCTAAGGGATATATCTTTATCATTACCACTATGAACTATTTCATGAAATGGGTCAAAGCTATTCCACTCTTATCTATGAATGCTGAAACTATCTGTAGCTTCCTCTTGAACAATATCATTTCTCATTTTGGGATTCCTGCTATTCTTGTTTTGGATAATGGTACACCATTTAAAATAAGGAATTAAAGTAGTTCTTGGAGAAATTTCATATCCAACACAAGTTTTCTACATCGTATTATCCACAATCCAATGGTCAAGCAAAAGATTCTAATAAAACACTTGAACTCATTCTTCATAAAAAAATTAATAAACACAGTAAGGATTGGCATATTCAATTAACATATTCTTTGTGGGCTTATCGTACGAGTGTTTGTATGGCGACAAGAATGATGCCTTATAACCTCCTGTATGGTGCTAAAGCTACCAAGCCTTTGGAGTTGGAAATTCCATCTTTGTGGGTTTCCCTTATAGGGTTAACTCACGATGAAACCTACATTGAACTAATCATTTGCATCAGCTAGAGATGCTTGATGAGCATCATTTATAGGCCCTCGATCATCTTAAAGCTTATCAGGGGTCATTATCGAGATGGTATAATCAAGGTGTGATTCCTAGGACCTTTAAGGTAGGATACCTAGTTCTATATGAAAATTAGTAGAATGTAAACATGCCACCTGATCAAAAAGGGAAGTTTATTCCTAACTAGTTAGGTCCTTACATCATGATTTCTCTATATGGTTTGGGTGCCTATGGATTATCATCTATGGATGGAACCCCTTTAAAAGATCATGTTAATGTGATGCATCTTTGTCAATACTATGTGTAGCATCCTAATGTGTCACATGTGTGGTGTTCTCCCTAAAAGGTAGTAATATTGCATATATTGACATCTTCTCATTTTCACATTATGAATTTTTTTTGTTTATGATGGGATGATGTGTGTGTGTGTGTGAAGAAAAAAATACATACCTGTGTCTAAATATGCTATGTATCTGTACATCACATCAAATATTTTAAAGTAATTAGATCATCATTGTATTTAATTAACATGTAACCAAACTTGTTTAATTAAATCATCATTGGCGTCTAATATAAGCATACATCCATAGCATGAGCATACATGAAAATGGAAAACATACGTATAAAAAAAGCCATAATATTGAAACCGATATATATATATATATGTCCAATGTATGAATCAAATGTCATATACATCTATCAGGCCACTGCTATAAAAAATGAGTGGCTACTAAATATAAGTCTATACAAAAGATCTACATGTATATATGTGTATTTATATTCGGATACCAAAATGATGTACAGAAGAGGGACCCCTACCCCTGTGGTGTATGGTTCCTCGAGCCCTCTAGCTCTAGTGGCCACTCTGGTACTCTGGGAGGAGGTTGCATGGTGGTTTGCGATTAGGATCAATGTGAGCATTATGTAGATAAGCTCACCCATATCCCTCTCAACTCCCCTTGTAGTGAAAAAAAATCCATCTTCACTTGGATTAGCTCCTGTTGTAGCCGTTGAACATCTATTGATATCACATTCGTCAACAGCACATCAAGCTCATTGATACGGCTCTGAAGAGCATCACGTGCCACCTCGGCAACAACATCTCTTGTCACCATTGTGTCTCACTTGGTGAGCACCATCCATAGCTCCCCCAATAGTTGATCTCGCTATCCATGTATGGTCATGAGCTCTGTAGTCAGTTGTATGACCTTCGTTCCCTACTCCTCGTACACAGTCCTTAGATGCACTACTGGCTCAAAAGTGGGGGCATGCCTCCCTGTTGAAATTGGTCAGTAGGCCTCACAGACTATCCCCTAGATAGGAATGATTGGGGTCACTTCTAAAATACAATAAGCTATGAGCCCAATCGATCCCTATGCATCCTCTAGAACAATAGCGATAGAAATAGGAATCAGTATCACATGGTGTACATATAAATAATCATAAAAAAGAAAGATAAAAAGCAGGAACATGACAATAATACATTATATTTACCTAGATCCCCTAGCTGCCATGTGGGATTAGGCTATGGATCAATGCTATGGCCTACACCGTAAGTATTGGTGGTTGACTCTAGTGATGCTAGTGTTTCTGCTAGTGGGATAGTGGAGATTAGTGGTGCTGATGAGACAAGGGTAGATGTAGGGGGATTTGATCTCCTCCATCACCTCAACCTTGCAAGAGTTGCCTCCTCCTCCTCCTATGCCGACACCTCTGTTGTGCCACCCTTTGATGGCCTCTTCTCTTGTCCTGTGGAGGCTGGTGGGGCACATCCTCCTATGGGCCAGGGTCCCCTCTTGGGGTACCCTCACCAAAAATTGGAGTAGGATGATTCCTCTCCCACCACTGTGTGAAATCTATCGCTACCTCGACATTATCTATCGCCACCATGGCCGACAGATCATGGTCAGGCTCATCATCATCTGAGGGGATGATATCTATGATAGAAGGGTGAGGGTGATTTCCCACCCTCATTACAATGTGGTGTTCCCTAGTGTATGCGGGAACGTCGGGAAATATAGTTTGAATACGGTTGTGTTGTTGCATGACCAGACTCCAGTAATATGGAACAATAAAAAAATCGTGATGACCAGCTAAAAAATGGTCCTACTATAGGTTCCTCAAGAACCTGCTGTCGTTGACCCACCTGAAATACCGATAGGGTCTCCAGCATACCTCTCACATGGAAACAGTGTAAAACTGTAGCCTCCAAAACTATAAATCCCTAAAATGCCATTGGCCTATCATGTCATACCAGTGGGCCATCGGGGCCTGATACAACCATAGCTAGGGAAAACTGATTGAGTGGGTGCACATGATGTGGGTGAAATTCCACACCTAAAAAAGTGTGCATGTTGTGAGACTACAGTACTCATAGTGCACGTACCGCCTGAGCTCCTAGTACAGATGTGCGAGCATGCTGTGCCCCCAGGAAAAAATATTTTGATGCTCTACCATCTCTCTGATAATAGGGATGAGGCCCCCATGAAGGTTTGATCCTTTCCTGTCTATGGTGATGCAAAATGTGACTATGAAAACCATTGCCTAGTGTAGCAATGATGTTGTGGTCCTCACCTAGTCATACCAATGAGTGTAGATATGACTAGTTTCGTCACCATCATTTGTCCTCCCTATTTCATAGAGGATGCCCTCACTACGGTCCCGCACCGATCAGGTGTGATCTAGGGCCACCCCCCATCTACGAATGGGTAGCCTGAGGATCTGATAGACATCCTCAAGAGTGATAGTAGTCTCACCACATGTTAGCTGGAAATATTATGTGGTGGTGTCCCACAACTCCATCAGAGTTGTGAGCATCCTCTAGTGATATCGCATCTTTGGCATAGTGAATACATGCTAGAGACCGACTTGCTTTAGGTGTGTTCTCATCCTGAGAAAGGCGATCTATTTGCTTGCAGTTGAATCAAAATGCTCACCCTCTGGGATGTTCCTGGATCTCTGGGTACTTCTACAAAAATAAAAAAAATTCTAAGTCAAAAACATCATAGAGAAAAGAAAAATGTTGTAGGACATATGTGCATCGTGCAGACATCTAAGCCCTGCATATTTGTCCTAGACTGCCATGGTCATTTGGAGGACACCAATACATCCTTAGGATGATAGTGCAGATGTAGGACCCCAACGTGTATCAAGGACATGAGCATGGATTTAGGATGCCTGGACACCTCGACGAGTGGAAAATTAAAAAAAAATTAACTAAAATGCATGGAAAATGGGGCCTAGAGGCCTACTTGGTCCACATCGTGACCCTCGGTGATGTCCTCGGGTAGCTACTCTAGCCTCGATGCCTCATGCTCCCTCTTGGCTGACATTTTTCTGACTTTTCTCTCACAAAAGTCAACAATTTTCTCGTAGTGAATAGTGAAAATGACCCTTCTAGGGGCCCACTTTTCCTAGAGTTTGTGGCTCCCCGATTTCTCCTAATTTTACCCCACCATATTGGGGGAAAATTCAAGAGGGGGCATAAAGTCACCTCTTGATCGTATTTTTCCTCCAAATCGAGCACTTTTTCTTGATCATTCTTCTCTTTGTGGTAGTTTCTTCTAATTTTTCAAAAACTGACTCAAAATTCTAGTTTTGCAGGACACAATTTCGAATGAATTCTTATAACCGTTGTATTGTTGTTTATTGAGCTCAGAAGTTGGGGACATCCTCGGTACTAGTTAGCTCAACCTCGGTGACCTCTTTGATCCCTCTTTCTGCATGCATTTTCCTAAAATCTAGAGTTCAGGTGAAATTTTCTTTCTCTACTTTAGTGAGGATGATGTTTTCCAAAATCAAGCCCACTAAAGTGGGCGAAAAATGTAATGTCATAGAATTGCACCTAGGGAAAATTCCACATTTTTGCATCTTTCCCAGCATTTATGACACCTTAGAAACATTAATGGAAAAATCCCATGAGTTGGATTTTTGTGATTCTAACTCCATGTGGACACATGGCGAGACGACAAAAGCCTAACAAGGCATTTCTTGAAAGTCTAGGCTTTGGACGGCTGTAGAACACACATACATTCGTGTGGCATGCTAATGTCTTGATGGTTTTCTGAGTTGGAAACAATGAATCTAGAAACCTGACCCTAGTGACATGTGTCTTGGTAGTTAGGTCTCGAGTGTAACATCTCAGTGCCACCCTTGCATGCATAAAAACCCCTTTTGGCTCTTATTTTGGGATTGGGAAGTCATCAATTGAAGCATTTTCACTACTTACTCTAGTCTTGGGCAATCTTTATCCTTGAATAGAAGCACCTTCAGGTGAAGCCATGCCAGACTGAGGTCCCTCTAGCAGTTACAAGCTCTCAAGAAGCTACAAACTCTCAAGCAAGCACATAGCCGTGCACCCGTGTGCTCCAAAAGAGGGTCCTGACCCATGGATAACTCTCTCTCCCTATCACTCTTTCTTATTAGCTCATTTACTACTTTGTGGTGTGGGATCTACTCTGAAGAAGTTTTTTCTTTCACTGTGCACTTTTTTTACTTCCTTTACACTCTTTTTCCAAATTTGGCTATCCATGGAGGTGGGAACACCAAAATAAGGGTTTGACTGAGGTAGGCCCTTATACAGACCCAACCTTTTCCCCTTGATCTTTTGTGTGCATATTACAAATTAAATCTTGGAATAAATAATAAGATGCATGAAGGTAATCTTGTTTCAAGTTCTTTTGCGTTTTCCTTTAGTTTCTAGTTTTTTGTCAATTATTTGGTCTCTCACACTTTTGACCTAAGTCTGGAAGTGAGATTCAGCTTCACCCACTTGAGCTCCCGAGTTCTTCACATCTTACAACACCAACACATATTTTACATGACAACATGTCGTGTTGGCATCCTTAGACTGCATTGACATCTTTTGGTCGACAGCTCCTCAACCAATGGTGGAAATCTCGAATTCTTTCTCTCTTAGGATCTGAGATTGCATTCTCGCTTTCTTGCAAAGTTTCATCGATTTGTTCAAGTTGAAGTGTATAAGGGCAGTTCATTCCCTAATTATTTCTTGAGAACAAAGAGACCCATGTGCAGAAAATCCCTCTTATATCACAGTCGCTAAATCACTTTATTCCACCAAGTCGATTAAATTATTAAATCATAATAATTTATTTAACTCACTTTCCCTCCAAATTTGAATAAACTATTCAAAAAATAATGAAAAACCAAATCAAACTAATGTAACTTTTTTTGCAAAAGTCAAAGTTGATTTTCACATTCAACTCCAAAAAGAAATAATTAATTAAATCAATTAATTCATCATCCTCAACCACTTTTTTGATTGAGAAAATTATAAATCACTGATTGATCAATCTAATCACTGACTGATCAATCTAATTCCTAATACATCAATCTATTCTTCAATCCCATATATTATTCGATCTATATTCCTAAATGATCAATCTATTCCTCAATCATACTAATTACATAATCTATTTTGCATAGATTTTTCCAATCTAAATCCTCTCAAAAACCTTCAACCATTGATCAAGATATTCTACTACCTGATCCTAATCATCCATTTCAAATAACAATTTCTAAATAACAAACCTCTTTCCTCACAAAAAGGATTAAAAAATTAACATCATTTCCACAATGAAGTACTACCAATATTCGTAATCACCATTGACAAAGCTTCAACATATCTTCGATCAACCAACAACATGCATCAAAGCTCTCGCAATGCAGTAATGGAGGCTTCACTATGATATGAACCTGACATCTCGCAAACACACTCTGACATGGGATGGTAAGATTATATTGTTTTGAATTCATGTTTTGTTTTCTTGTTTCAATAATGCTTTTGAAATCTTTAGGTTTATAACACAAGCAAACAAATAATTAAATTGGTGCTCTATTTTTTTTTTTAATTTCAAATTAAACAATTGGAATTTCTTATTTCTATTTAAATGACCAATATGATTTCCTTTTGTTGATGTACACTTACTTTTTTTTGTTGACCAAGTAAGACCGGGATCAATTTAGAAACACTCAATTTTTGGGCTTAAAAAATGAACAAATCATTCTTTTTTTTTGCACCTTTTCTATGGTATTGACTAATATCTAGAACACTTCCATTGGATACTTTTAAAAAGAACCATTGATATATATTCAAACTTTTTTGGGGATAACACTGCTTGAGGCACTTAAAAATAGTCAAAATTGTTATGAATTTTATTCTATGCATTCCATGTTTGACAAGCTAGATGGTTGTCTTCTCCCCTCACACCTTTTCCTAATCTTGGGTGAGCAAAAATATCTTGAGCTTCACACTTTTATTGTCAAAGAATCCCTTTAGAGGGCCTATCTATTGAGACATATCCCACATCAAAGAACTCATAAGGAACACAAGCGATACTATTTTGGTCTGCTATGTAAATTATTGTGTTTGTGAGGAAATTTCATCACCTACCGGTTGAGGCTATTTTATACCAACATCAGTCTCCCCCAATATTTGTGTGATATGTACAAACCCGCAAGGGTTGGGAGGCCTCTTAATTCATAAAAATTCTGCATGTATAGACACCTGAAACTCATGACCCCAAAATATGACTATGAACCAAATTTTTTAGAAGCTACCCGTTTATCCAAAAACATTCTTTGAACGCGGTGCATCAAAATTTACTTCTGAGAAGTTACTTGCCATGTTTGACTTCAGGCTCATTCCATAAGTTGTATTTAAAATCATCCCTTCGTGGAATGAGGTAGGCCTACCTAAGAGGATGGTTTCTATCTGTGGGTATGTGCAGGATCATCATGAAAAAATAGGCCCTTAAGTGGCAATAAAAATTCAGAAAATTAGAGTTAGGCAGCTTGATGTAAAAATTTAAATAAGTTATCTATATTATTTCAAAAATATGTAAGAATAGAATTTATAGAAAATTGAATGTAGTTTCTAAAATACTAGGTTTATTTAAAAAAAATAAAAATCTATTTGGTTAAAATTTGAAATTTCAATGCAATAGTACTTAAATTTCAAGGAAAAAACAAAAAGTAGGTGTCTATCTAACCACCCTAACCACAATAAAATGATAATATTTTTTTACAATATTTTAGATATAAGTAGATGACTTATGTCTCGGTGTGATGCATATTTTTTTGTAATTTCTTTCCTAGTAAATAATTAATTTTGATTTTTTTATTATGACTTTTAAAAAATATAAAATCTTGTATGTCTGACCACCTTAACTTGGTCAAAACTTCATGAAATTTGATTTTTTTTTTAAGTCCTATAGTATGAAAAGTATAGAATGTGACGCATGTTTTAGATTCAAAAAATGTGATACCATTTGAAAGATATAGATGTTTTTCAATCAACCTATCAATCAGGACTTTAGTCATAATTAAAATAAAGAATGAATAATAATTATTTATTTATTTCAAATTAGAGCATAATTTATATTGGCGGGAAGCTGAGAATCTCCTTTAAAAACCCTTTTCATTTCATCAAATTTGGGTAAGAAAAAAGTTGTCAGCCACATGGGCCATCATATCACTTACATATCGCCACTTTTTGGCCCATCATGATCCTGCACATACCCCTATAGGGTTGTAAATATTTTTTTATGTTAAACTTGTTAAAAACATTCAAAACAAATTTTGACATCAAACATTGTGCTTGAGCTAAAAAGAACATATCAAAAAAACCACTAAACATGATGGTTGAATCGCAAACCCTTTGACTTTGTGTACACTTTAAAAATATTTCCTATATTTGCACTCCTTGAAGGGTCTCTTTAAAGGTTTTTGAATATTTGGTTTTTAATTTTAGGGTTTAATAGCTCAAAGTAAAGATTGGAAACTATGGCTTGGGTATCGTGATTTCACAACTTAAAGCAATGGACATACATGTCACACATAGTAAATTCTTTTTAGAGTCATTCAAAGTTTTTGTATCACTTACCACATTTGGAAATAGATTGAAACATCCAAAAAGTACAATAAATACGTCAACACTGCTGCCAAAAACATTGAAATGGAAAACCAATTTACACAAAGGTCATTTATGCTACTCTTTCTAGTGCACTTGATCCAAAGTTAGGAAAACTTTCTAGAAAAAGCTCACTGATTAAAATCAGTTGCATTTGATAGAATCCATGCACTTTATGCAAAACCAATATACTTGCCTCTTTTTTCTCACACTTGCTTCTTAAAAACTAGCACACTTGCCTAAATCTGCTTGCAATTTCCAAAGAAAACTCGCTTTTGAATAAGTAATCAACACATTTGATAGAAACACATAAAGGCCACACTTGACATTTTAGCTTATACTTGCTTCTCAAAAACCTACACAATTGACAAATTTTAGGCCATAGCTGATAAATCTTGCCGCTTTTTCTCACAATTTACCACTTTTTCTTAGAAACCATCACTATTTCTCGATCCTACTGACTATCCACAAAAAATGAATCAAATCTACTTATAGGATCCTTGTTAGAATGAAACAATTGGAAACCTAGATAGGTCATATAGTCCTTCATCGACTCTCACATTCCATCCTGCTTCTTGAAATCAGAATCAAAACAAACAAAACCTAGATTATTCCCTCACTCACACTTCTAAGATATCAACAGTTACTTGGAACTCATAGATAGTTCAAGTAGGCTTTTCCACAACATATCCTCTAGAAGAAGATGTGAGATATCAATCTAGGCCTTTTAGTATTTTAACTTCCAAGAATATTGCCACCTCCAAATAAAACTCAAACCTTAGGGTCTTGAGCTTCATAACAAGCCATATCAAAACATCCACACTTTCACCATATGACCATTTGGCATCTGACTTCTCCCATTCAATAACCAAACATTATAGCACCAATCCTTAATCAAGTCTCACACATATTGAAGGTGAACAAACTAATATCATTAGAAGTTTAAAGACCTTCATATTTGAGAAGAATGAAACACCTAATTAGTGGAGAAACACAACAAACATTTTAGATAAAGAGCAAGAGAAAATAGACCTAGAAACTAGAAGACCCATGTTACCACATTTTACATGGCAATAGATATACACCCTTCATGACCTCTAGCAAGAGAAAAATACTTAAGCAGAAATCCATATTACAACTTTCAAAGAACCGTCCTACTCTAAAGTTTTCTAAAGGTTACATCTTGAGACGATATTACACCCATCAAAATCTACTAGAAAATTTCTATTTACACTTTTCCTTAGGCCAACCACCCTTAGATCTTCAATATAAAATCTAAAAAACAACAAAATAAATTTCATTTTCCTTGAAAACATAAAATACAAAAAAACACATTCTTTTTCCATAGCGAAGAGTCATGAAAATTTTCGCAAAAGCTTGGTAGTTGTTTATGACAACTACAACATCACAACATAGGAAGAACATGGAAGAAAATAAGAACAACGCCAACATCCCACCAACGAACATCACAAACAATGAAGGTGTGTCCCATGGGGCTATATGCCAAGTGACCTTGAAACACCCCAAAAGAGACCCACGTACAGAGAAATATTCAGTGAGGAAGAGCTAAACTAAAAATTCCAAGAAGTGATAGAACAAAACAACCAATACCCATAAAGAATAGTCATAGAGGAGATAGATACTGAGGAGGAAATAAATGATGATGAACTATTTTAATATTCCAACAACTCCAAAACATTCAGACTAATGGATAAATTGTTGAGAAAGGACCCAAATTTTTACTTCTTCAAGTTAGAATAGAGTGGTGCTAAACTACTAAAGATTTTAATGTGGAGGCCCTCAAAGATCCTAATATTATTCCCTTAGGGGATAACTCAGTTGTGAGACAAATATCTGAACCCATGGTGATTCTAAACATGCCACATGTATTCTCACAAAATAATGGTCAACCCATGGAAAACCCATTTTATAGAGAACCAATGTAGATTAAACAGGCAGTAGTTGCACAATAGTATCAAGGAGGTCCATCCCAGTACATACCACAAATCAACAATCCACCTCTAGAAAAATATATACCTCAAAACAATTTGAATTTCAACCATTCCCAAAACACACAGTACCAACAACAAGGTGGACCTCAAGGTCCCCTTCCAAATTAGTACCATCAACAAGGTGGACCTTAGGGTCCCCTTCCAAATCAATATCATCAACAAGGTGCACCATAGGGTCCCCTTCCCAATTAGTAGCACCATCAACAAGGTGGACCACATGGTCCCCTTCCATATCATTCCCAACAACAAGGTGGACCACAGGGTCCCCTTCCCAATTAGTAGCACCATCAATGAGGTGGACTATAGGGTCCCCTTCCATATCATTTCCAATAAAAAGGTGGACCATAGGATCCCCTTCCCAATCAACAACACCATTAACAAGGTGGACCACAAGGTCACCTTCCATATTAGTCCTATCAACAAGGTGTGCCACAAGGTACCCTTCCTAGTTCATTCTACCAACAAGGTCTATCAGAAGGTACCCTTTCCAATTCACCCTATCAACAAGGTGTGCCAAAAGATACCCTTCCAAATTCATCCTATCAACAAGGCATGCCATAGGGTACCCTTCCCAATTCATCCTATCAACAAGGTGTGCCACATGGAACCCTTCCAAATTCATCCCACCAACAGGGTAGCCCACCAATGCACCATCATGGAAACCTTTAGTATAGTCCATCCCAACAACAAGGTGTGCCATAGGGCACCATTCTTCAGTCATCTCACTAAAAAGGTAACCCGTCAATGCACCACCAAGGAAACATTCAAAATAGTCCATCCCAACAACAAGGTGTGCAACAAGGAACCCTTCTTTAGTCATTCCATCAACAAGGTAACCTGCTAACACACCATCAGGGAAACCTTCATCATAGTTCATACCAACAACAAGGTGTGCCACATGGTACCCTTCCTAGTTTTTCCTACCAACAAGGTTTCTTTCCAATGCATCGACAAGGTAACCTTTAGTATAATTTTCCCCAACAACAAGGAGCTAACCATCCTTACACTCAACAAGGAGCTAACCCTCCTTACACATAGAAAGGACCTAACCCACCTTATGTTCAAAAAACTACAAAGGATCAATTCCCCATTATATTCAACTTATGACCAAAGCATGGTAGGACAACAAGGCTATTATATGCAAGACTTGCCATCAAAGGCACCCAAAATAGAGATAGAACTACAAATAGAAGTAGTAACTCAAAAGGTAGTAGAAATGTAGGTAGGGAAAACAAAAAGACCTACACCCTTTAGGAAATATGTCCATTTGACTTTGATTGCTACACACTACCTTTACCAAAAAACTTTCAAATATCAAAGTTCGACAAGTACAAAGGAAAACGAGACCCAGTAGAGCACGTACAAGACTTCTCAGTGTCATGTATGGAGGTAGAAAACAATGACGCTTACCTCATGAGGCTCTTTCCATGTAGCCTTATAGGTCATGCTATGGAGTGGTTTTCCCATCTATCACTAAGAATTAAAACCTTCGATGAGCTATCTAGAAAGTTCATAGGCCACTTCTCATTGAACATAGAGCAAGATGACACCATCAAAAATTCATCCATAATCAAATAGAGTCAAAAAGATTCCTTTACCTCTTATCTACAGAGATGGAGGCATATATCTAGTTGATACAAATAGCTCGTTCCCTATAAAGAATTGGTAGATATCTTCATCTCAAATGTCCTACACGAGATCAACTACCAACTCATTATGCTATGTCCTACAAAGATTTGAATAAATAATTGAAAAGGGATTACATATTGAGATATCCCTCATAGCAAGGGAAGTCTTTAAATTGAACAACTTAAAATGCAATCCCTCTACTTCAAATGATAAACCTAAAATATAGGAGAAGAATAAGAACGTTACAAATAATGGAGTAGTTAATGCTAGAGCACTATGGCATACACAAAACATATCTCAAAATAAACTGCAAGTGGCACAAATGACCTATGTTCCAAATAGAATATAAAACATCCAACTTGCCTATCCCAATAACAATTAGACAATCAATTAAAAAATGAGTCAAGAAGGGAAAAAAAGGCACTACGATCAACCTAGGAGGAAGTTCACCATACTAGGAGGGTCATTTGGAATAGTCATGCATAAACTAGTGCAGTAAAACCTCATTAGGGTGAATGATCACCCAAAGTATGAGGAGCCTACCTTCGAGACACCATGGTATAATGAGAAATACTTGTGTGAATTCTGTAAGGTCAAAGGACACATGACAAATTATTACATGAGACTCAATGACCTCATCCAAGACTTGATAGACAAAGGAGAAGTGGATGTTGAATGTAACCTTGGAAACAAGGACCTTCAAATATACACGAACCCAATTCCAAACCACACTAAAAGGAATAAAAAAGTAAATAAATAGGATTATCATAATGATAATTATACCTATAGTGACATAGTTCTAGAAACCCTCTCGCAAGTTGTTACCAATCGAGAAAATGTAGTGACTGTACGAGGTGGAGAGAACAACTGCAATGTGATTACTCATCGAGGTAGAGTTGCAATACAAGGAGCCCTACCCAAACCCACAACAAATTCACCAAATGACTACAACATTATGGAACAATTGAAGAAACCTCATGCCCTAATCTCAATCCTAGAACTACTAAAACTATCAATCACACATAGGGACATATTAGAAAAAGCATTAGAAGCGTCGGTCCCTAACGACCTTAATCCATATCAATTCCAAGCCATGGTTGGAAAAATCATGACAAACAATCATTTAGTATTTTCTAAGAAAGACCTTCCACTAAAGTCATTTCATAACCAAGACCTCTACATAGAGGTTGGTGTCCACAAGAACATGGTAAAGAGAGTGTTGATATCTAACAGTGTAGGTCTAAACATATGTAGCTTGAAATTCATCAAATAGCTAGGTTATTCTAACAACATGATAGATAAAGAAAGGAGAACTACTATAAGGGCCTATGATGACCTTGAAAGGAATTCTAAAGGAACAATTAGGCTACCAGTGTAGATAGGACCAACCACCATTGAAACCACATGTCAAGTACTTGACCTTGAATTTCCATATAACCTACTCCTAGGATGACCTTGGATTCAAGAATTACAAGCAGTCCCTTCAACCTTCCACCAATTCCTAAAGTTCACCCACGAAAGAGAAGAGGTGACCTTATATGTCAATCTTGAACCTTTCCACTTATATGCAAAGTTGGAAGAGAAGTATAATAAAATCCAATGCATACCAAGCAATGACATATCCTTCCATTCATTCTCGTATGTTGACCCTTCCACTCTACCATCAACCTCAACCAAGATCACATCAAGTGAGCAACCGAAAATGGAAACCAAGGTTTAATTACTTGACAGAGGTAATGGGAATTACCACTTTAACCAAGAATTGTGAATTGGTATGCTCCCACCAACACCTAAATTCTATGGAGGTCTGAAAGAGATCAATTCTTCTTAGACAATGCAAATGATAGCCAAACCAATTATTTTCACCAAGAGGGGAGACATGAAATACAAAGAGATATTCAAAGAGGACTTCTCATCCATGATTTACAAATAGGACTAAAAAGAGCTATAATAGGCACAGACCCTTCTAGTATACCCTAGTAGTATAGGCTACCAATTAGCTAAAAAAATGGGGTATCAAGGAATATATGGCCTTGGGCTACACAAAAAAGGTTGATGGGAGCCTATAATAGTGGAATAGAGTAAGAGAAATATGGGACTAGGTTATGAACCAAAAGATGTGGTTACTCCAAAAATTGGACGAACCTCTTTTAAGAAATAAGAAACTTCTGCAAGAATTAAGGAATTAGATATCTACCATATCATGGACAAAAATTTACCCATTGAAGAGTTATTTGAGAAATTTACCATTGATAGATTCCCTCTCCAATACCTCAAGACTATTACCAATATCTATTATTATTTTACAATGGACTTTAACGAATACAAATGGGATTCCCCTTCCTCTATCACTAGATATGGTTTCCCCACTTATAGTAATGATGATCTAGACACCTAATGGGAAAAAGATACCTGAGCCATATTGAACATTTTAGTAACCTCCATAATCTTTGTAGATAACAACGATAGCCTACCTCTCTACTACTCACAACTAAGAGATTGGGGCCAACAATAACATACAATTTTTCTAGAAAAACTCTATAATAATGAAGCAATCAGCGAGTTCATGGGAATTCGAACATGCATACCATTAGGGGATCACAAATTAGGGTTCATCATGGAACTCAAGTAATATGTCTATTTTGGTGGAGATATTGAAACTTCTAGTTGCAAAATATAAAAGGAAAATATAAAGATCAAAATGAGGCCCCCTAAAGAAAACCAAAGTGTGGATCTATCAGATCCAAAAAAGATGAAAGTAAAGGACACATCCAAAGGTGAAAATCTCCCAGAGGCACCCAAGGATGGAGGGTTCAATCTCCCCATATTTGAATATGAAGGAAGATTAATGCTTCTGGTAGAAGAAGAAGAGTCCATAAATTTTGGCATAGCAGAGAATCAAAAAATTACATACCATGCGACATCACTTGATCCCAAAGAGAGAAAATTTCATGACATTCATCAATGAAAAAAAGGTAATTTTTTCCTAGACCTATGCTGACATGCCTAGACTAGATCCAAAATTAGTGGTACATCATTTAGTTGTAGTCCCTGGAGAAAATTCTATCAAGAAAAAACTCAGAAAATGTGTCCTCAGATAGCATTATTGGTAAAAGTAGAACTAAAGAAACTACTAGATGCTGGTTTTATCAGACCCGTCGATTATACGTAATTGATATCCATTCTAGTACTAGTTTTGAAGCCTATTGGGGGCATAAGGATCTACATAAACTATAGAGACCTAAACAAGGCATGTCCAAAGGATGACTTTTCATTGCCAAGTATCGACATGATAGTGGATCTAATAGTAGGGCATGAGATGCTATCCTTAATGGATGGTTTCTCTAGATATAACCAGATAAAAATATCTCTAGAAGATCAACACTAAACAACATTTACCTATTGCTAGGGGACATTCTTCTAGAATGTAATTCCCTTTGATCTAAAGAATGCAGGAGCAACATATCAAAGAGAAATGACAACCATATTCCATGATATTCTATATACCATAATGGAATATTATGTGGATGATATTCTAGCAAAATCTATCAAAAGGGAAGATCACTTGTCAAATCTTGCAAGGGTGTTTGATAGCCTGGAATAATATAACCTAAGAATCAACCCAAAAAGGTGTATTTTTGGAGTAACATATAGAGAGGTACTAGGGTATATAGTGTCAAGGAGGGGCATTGAAGTGGTTCCTTCAAAAGTAAAAGAAATATTAGAGATACATCCACCAAATACATTAAAACAACTGAGAAGTCTACAAGAGAAGTTGCAATCCATCAGGCAATTTATCACACAATTAGTAGACAAATTTCACCCTTTCACTCATCTCCTACATAAGGACATCACCTTCAAGTGGGATGGGAGATGTGACCAAGCATTCCAACAAGTCAAGGAGTACCTACTTACTCCTCCTATACTCATGTCGTCTATTCCACACAAGGATATGATACTATATGTGTCTACCACACAAGTAGTGTTGGGAGCTCTCCTAGCCCAACTAGATGATAACAATAAAGAAAGAGTGGTCTACTACATTAAAAAAAAATTGGTTGGCTAAAAGGTGAACTACTCGCCCATAGAAAGAGTGTGCCTCTCAATCATATTTGTGACACAAAAGCTAAGGCACTATATCTTAAACAAAAAGGTAAATTTGATTTCAAAGGTACACCCACTAAAGTACCTACTAGAAAAAAGCAACCCTAACTATCTGCATTGTTGAATGGGTGACTATTCTGAGTGAATTTGATATAGATTATGTGGATAGAAGAGATATCAAGGGATAGATCATAGAAAACCAGCTAGCCAATGCACCAATAGAGGATCACAAGCCTTTGATAGTAGAATTTCCAAATGAAAGTATCTTGATGATAGAACAAACAAGTCATTGGACCTTATATTTTGATGGTTCCCACACTCAACATGGCTCCAGAGTAGGTATTATATTTCTCACACCACAAGGAGATATTATACCAAAGGCATATAGGATCACTTTTGCATGCATAAGAAATATCTCAAAGTATGAAGCTTTAATCACAAGGCTAAAAATGGATATTGAATGGAGAATAAAAGAGCTACAAGTCTTCCCAAATTCTTAGCTAGTGATTAGACAAGTGAACAATGAGTACCAAATAAAATATGACAAGTTGGTGTCATATAAAAGGATGATAGATAGCTTCAAAGAATATTTTTTCACAATAACCTTTCAAAAAATTCCTCAGATCAACAACAAAGTTGTTCGTGCAATGGAAACAATAGGCTCACTCCTTGATATTCTAGAGAATGTTCCTAAGTATGAGTTCCTCATCGAACAACTTCTTGTACCTACATTCAACATCTAGAAATCTGAAATGGTATGTGTTGTTGTTGGTCATAACTCCCCATGGTACCAAGACACCTTTGACTACATCCAACATTGTATCATATGACTTGACCTAACAACAACTAAATAAAACCTTCACCCATAGGACTTCTCAATTTACAATCCTAGGAGATACCATATATCGTTGTAGTCTAGATGATATGTTACTCCAGTGTCTTAATGTAGAAGAAGCAAAAAAACCTTACAAGAGGTACACGAAGGTGTTTGTGGGTCCCACTCTAGTGGACCTAACCTAGTCTAGAAGCTGCTAGGAATGGGATATTATTATCCCACAATGGAGAAGGATTATATTTAGTATTCTAGAAAGTTTCATCAATGCCAGTAACATAGTGATCTCATGCACACATGAACATAGGATTTGAGACCCATCACAACACCATGGCCTTTCTCACAATGGGGAGTAGACCTCGTATGTGAAATTTTTCCTGCTTCATCTAACAGGCACAAGTTTATTATCACAACAAAAAATAAATTCACTAAATGAATATAGTCAATTCCATTGACATACATCACTGGAAAATAGATATCAAAGTTCATTTTGAACTATCTGATTTGTAGGTATGGAATTCCATAAACAACCATAATGAAAAATGGCACTACATTCAAGAATCAAGATGTTCAAGAACTATGTTCCAAATTCTCTATCCAACATAGATTTTTGACACCCTATTATCCTCAAGGAAATGGTCAGGCTGAAACATTTGTTAATGAATCCAGTCATGATTGGCATTTGTAGTTGAATCTAGCTCTATGGGCCTATCGAACTAGCATCCAAACACACATAGGTTCTATGCCATTTTACTTGGTCTACGGATCAAAGGCTATCTTCCCTATCGAGGTTGAAAACCCCTTATTGTGAATCTCACTAAAAGGCATGGTCAACAATGAAGAATATAGGGTATCAAGGTTAAATGAATTGGAACTCCTAGATGAAATGTGTTTGAGTGCATTAAACCATCTTCAAGTTTATCAGGATTGTCTCAAATGAAGCTATTATAGGAAAATAAAAGATAAAAACTTTCAATTTGGTGACTTGGTCCTCAAGGAGAATCAGAAGGTACAACTAAACCAGAACAACAAAGGAAAATTTGAACCCAACAGGTTAGGCCCATTGATCATCACAACAAGATATGGTTATGGGGCTTATCAGTTAGCTACTCCTCAAGGAGAACCCTTAGCTAAACTACTGAACAAAAGCCACCTCAAGAAGTTCTACAAATAAATCACATTAGAATACCCCAAGCAAAAGGGTAAAAATCCAAAAGAATCAAAAATAAACAAAAAACAAAAAAAAATAGAAAGCAAGAAAAATAGTAAAGAGAAATAAAATGTTCTTTAAGTGAAAACCACTTTGTGGTGCTCATAAAAAAGGTACCGTAGTGAAAACCTAGAAAATAGGTGCTATGTATGAATAATACTTACATCATTATCTATCGGTGCTATTCAAAAAATCCATCGATTCATTTCATAATAAAACATATGTCCAACCATGGCTTGGTACTGATTTAGGAAAGTAGTCTTGTATCAAACCGGGGGCAACTTCCTGAAGTTAGTCATGGGTTAGATCTTTTTGCATCCTATCATGATCAAAAACAATAAAATAAAAAACATCCAAAAAATAACAACTTTGGATTATTCCTTCACTCAAAAAATTCTAAGATATCAACATTTTATTGAACCCCAGAGCTAGTTCAACTATATTTCCTGCAACATATCCTCTAGAACCAAAAGTGGATTATCAATCTAAAGTTATCATTTGAATCCCAAAAATAGTTTATTCTTTGAGTCAACTAGTCAGACTACATGGTCTCTATGTGTACCACATAGGAAAGGCTCATCTCTAATCAGCCCTGAAGGCCTTAGGTCAGTCCCCTTAGGTTTCTATCATGCTTTATTTCAACTTACTCACAAAATACAAAATCAAAAAATAGTCACAAAAATTCAAAATGTAAAAAAAACATTCATAAAATAGAAAAGATCAAAAAAATTCAAACCAAGCGAAATATGACCCTCTATGTGCACAACGTAGGAAAGGTTAATTTTTGACGAGCCCTCGAGGCCCTACATTAGTCCCCTAAAAAAAAATAGCATCATAAAACTCAAAAAAAAATCAAATAAAGTCCTACTCCATCATCAAAATTCGCAATAATCCTTTCATCCATAATAAACAAATCGTCATCTTCACCCTTTGACAAAATAAACAAACAAACAAAGAAAAAATAAAAAGCTATATGTTTCAAGAAACCAATCACAAAAAAATGATTACAAAATGAACAAAAAAAAGGCCAAAGTATCAGCTACCTATCTTTTTCAAAAGTCACCAAAAACATCCTGAGATATGCCTTAATGGATCTATTCCTATGATAGACATGATCAACACCAGATAATAGCCCCACCCCAAATAGATATGGCAAGTGATACTGCAACTTTATTTTTATCTTTTTATAGTCTTATCTTTGTGATTTATTTTATTAACTCATTCCTAGGATCTCTCAAGGATTTCCATAAGGATTTAGAGAAGAAGGAATGGGGGAAATTGAGCATCATTTCAGTTTTCTATTTGTAAGATTTTTTTGTGATACTACCTTGGCAAATACTTTCTTTATTGAGTGTATGGAAGTTATTTTGAGGCATTTTATGAAGCGGTGGCATATGTAATACCCCTTCGTTTTGTCCTTTTCATCGAAATGTGTTCTGCTCTTTTATGTTGTACTTTCTGTTAGTACCTCGACTATGGTACTTGGCTACAATTTGATCACTATCTATAAAGTGACATTAACATTGTCTTTTGATTTGAAGGTATTTAAATATGATGTTATCTTTATGACATGTTGTGATTAGCATAAATGGATATTCGAATTAATGGTGTTTATGCTTTGGATTATATTAGTATGTTAGATTTGTTAGTCTGTACTACTGTATTCGTGAAGGGGACGGTATTGCATCACTTGCTTGCGAGCGCCCTACAATTCTGTGATTTCCTCTTCATGATGTGTTTTAATTATGACATGTTTTTGTGTATGTGGATATACTCTTTGTTCGCAGGTTGACAGGTACAGGACATCAACTCCACCTGGTTTCACAGGTTTGAGTGTGTCCATTGCCCAACGGTATTCCATTAGGAGATAGTATCTAGGTTTTCCATGCCAAGTCGTCACCCTAGTCATAGTGTGTCGTCAGGTGTTGTCGGGTTATGATTGCTTTAACTTTGTTCAATTTACCTTGTTTCAGTTTAAATTGGAAGTTAGAAAAATGTTAAAGTATATGCTTTTGTAGTTAAGTTGGTGAGTAAATTTATCTGGTTATATGTTAGAAATGTGATTTAATTTGTTAATTAAGTTATTTTAATTAATAAATAATTTAATCTTGTATTAGATTTATTTTATTAATTAATTAAATTAATTGTGTTGGAATGAATTAAATTATTCATTTTGGAAATTTATGGATATTTGGTTTGGAGTTATTTGGTTTTTTCTTCACAGGTTTTTCTTAGAAAGTTTTAAAATTTGAAAATAGAGGAGAAGAGGATTTGTGCATTTTTGTGGGTTTTGGATTGAAGTTGTGAAAATTCGTGGAGCTGAAGTTGGAAGTTGAGCACCGTCTAGATCTCTTCACAAGCTCAAGAAAAATCAGGTTCATTCAATTAGTAGTTTCATTTTGAAAGGTTATATAGTTTGTTTATGCTGTTGGTAATCTTTTAAATTTTGGTTGTGAATTGCTAGAACAAAACCCATGTTGAAAATGAGATTAATTAGCAAAAACCCTCTTTTTGAAATGAACTTCTCAATGGAAAACATGAAAATGTTTGAAAATGATTCTTCCTAGAATTTTATTTACTCTGGTTTAATTAAATTATAAAAAAAAATGCATATACATGTATATATATGATATATATATATATATATATATACACACACATATATATATATACATACATATATGTATATGCACTAGGTTAAATACTCTCATTGGGAAAATACCCAGATTGTAAAACTAGGCAGTTTGTTTTAAAATCCACGGGCAAAATTGTAATTTCCATTTTTTTTTATGTTCTAATATAAAAAAAAAAAATCATTTGGGGGAGGTCGCTGGGGGCTCACCCCCACCTCACCCCCCATGGGAGGCGAGTGGGGGGAGCTACGCCCAACGCACTCCCCTCTCCCCTCCACGGCCACACCCACATGGGACGATTGTGTTTACACACAGTCACCCCCATTAATGGGGGTCAGCTGTGTGAAAACATAGTCGCCCAATGTGTGTGGGGCGCTCACGCGGACCAAGGTAAGTGGTGGTTGTTTTTTTTTTATTCTTATTATTATTTTTTTTATATATATTTTATATTATTTAATATTTTAGTATTATATATTTATAATATTAAATATTAATATTTATTATTATAATATTAGTATAATATGAATTATTATATTATATAGTATTAAAATATTAATATAATATATATTAATATTTAATATTATATTTTATAATATTAAAGTATTAATAATTAAATAATTAAATATGTGTATTTTTTTTATATACACATTTATGGGTGAATTATTTTGGTAATTGGATTAAATAATTTAAAATATTTCACTATGGCATATTGTAAAAATATTGATTTAAACCAATGGGATGTTTTAAATGTACATGTGAGGATTAGAATATGTAGTTTCTAGTTAGATTATCAGTTGAAATTTTAAATGCATATTTGAAAGGTTAAACATAGATTTGGCAAGGAATGTGCTTGGCATCGTAATTATTCAATAATTTATTTTGCAATAAACCTTTTGTAATTTACGTTATGTTATGAAACGTAGAAATATAAATGATTATTTTTTATCATTGAAACAATTAGTGAAATTAAACATTTGATGTGAATTTTATCTTTCGTCTGAGAGAGACGATATTTAATTCAGTTTTCTTAAGGCTATTAAGTACTAAATGTAAATGAAAGATGTGGATTTAGGAAATCCGAAGTAGATTTAATTCTGATTAAACTGCTTGTTTAAAAGTAATCTCTTATGTTATCGCATTGGGGAAAATTGGTCAGAAGGGTTGTTAAGCCTTTCAGATGGTCTTTTAATTATGTGGGTTGTCGTGTTATGTTAGTCATCCTGTTGTGAATTCCCTTGGGTAGTGCATGGTGCCTAGTCAGCGTTTACCCGGTTTCCACGAATGGGGATGTTTTGTGCCTCCTTGGTTTAGGAGTGGATTATGTGATTAGTGCCTCCTTGTAAGGAGTGACTTTGTTATGTTTGTTACCTCCAGTGTTGGAGAGGGTTTTATATTATGTCGCCTCCTGAGAAAGGAATGGTCGTGATATTTTGTTTCATGCACTTTGTTACCCTTGGAGTTTGGATGGTATGTGTGTTGTCATGTAGAAGAGTGGATTCCATAGGGGACAGATCCTGGAAGACATAAGATTGGGTAACCTTTGGAAGTAGTTTAATCAAGTGATAACTAAAACAATACTTAGAAGATTAGGTTGTACTTCTCACTAATCAAGATAATTATGCCTCACTCATGGACCCAAGCGCTCGGTTAGGCTTGGGATGGGTAGGAAGGCCTAGAACAACAAGGTCATCTATCTTGTCTGTACGAAAGGTATTTGATTCTTCATTAGTAAGTATGAGGGTCGAGGATTGGTAGAGGCCACCAGGATAACCCATTATGGGGGTCAGAGCCTATGAAGATCTGCAATGGGTAACTCATGACAATTTGTGTGATGACACTCTGTCTAGGACAACAATTGGTGCTTGTTTATTGTGGGTATGGTTTCCGTAACATACCTGATGTGACCATAGTTGGTATTTGATTATTATGTGTATGGTTCTCTTAACATACTTGACCTGCTTTACATTTGGAAATAATGTGACCATGTTAGAGTTGTACTTGAGTGGTACTTGTGATGTACTTATGTGGTACTTGTGTGGTTCATGTGATTGGTTGTGTCAGTTTGGTTCAGTTATGATTTAGCCTGTGTCTAGAGGTGTTGGTCTTGGTTAGGATTCCTTGGTACTATCTCCTTGCACGGGGGGTGGGCCTTTGGGTTCCACTTGGTTGGGTGGCGTGCACCTAAATCCGTTGGGTTCTTTCTTCATGTTCGTATGGATGGGAATTCTAGTTGGAGAGCTCATGGGATTCAGTTCTAGTTCTTTCTTTTTTTCATTTCAGTTGGCTCTTCTAATTTATTACCCCTCATTTGTTATCAAGGTGGAAAGTTGTAATTGTAACCTTATTTATTTGACTTGCCTCATTCAAGGAATGAGAGCTGCAATTTTATGGTTTAATTATGCATAATGAAATTGAAATTTAGCTCTTATGCTTTGATGTATTTATCTTTTGGAATGTATGTGTTTAATTTCATAAGTAAATAAATGATATCGTTTAGATTCATGTTTTCTGTTGAGGTTCTATATAACCTTTGTCTTGTAACCTTAGAGGTTGTTGGCAATGGGTAGTGAACTTGCATGTTAATTGAACTTAAAAAAAACAAAAGTAGTCTATTTAAGTAGTTAATTGCAACTTCCTCTACGGTTGCGTGGCGGGGCGTTACAAAATATTAGGTGCTTAATACCTCTTATGTTGTTGGTCCGACATGTTTTAACATAACCCAACCATATATTTTCAACAAATTTTTTGTATGTCTAGTATGAGCAATAATATTCTTTGTATGTTGAGTCAAAGTGCACGCAATGGATAAAAATTCACCTTGGTTATTAATACCTAGGTGCATTGTATCTATTTTCTATATTAAACGGGATTGTTCAAAATGTGAAGTCTTCAAGAAAAGTTAAAGCAACTCATCAGTACTAAAAACATCAAATTTCTATTCATCATCAAATATTTTTTCTAACATCCATTCTACATCACAATATCATTAGTATCACATACCCATCCTACATCCACAATGTCATCAATAAAGATCATGATGATAATAAACCAATAAAAAAATCAATGGATACAAATTAGCCTTGGTTATTAATTCCCTGGTCCATCATATTTGATTGCTACATCAGATATGATTGTTCAAAATGAAAAGTCTCCAAGAAAACCGAAAGCAAGTCATCAGTGCTAACAACATAAAATTTCTATCAGTCATCATATATTTCTTCTAACTAGCATTCATCCTACATCAAAATATCATTAGTATCACATACCCATCCTGCATCCACAATGTCATCAATATAAATCATGATGATAATAAACCAATAAAAACATCATGTATCATGTATAGGGGATATCATCCATAATAAAGCATCATATGAAACAATATATGATCCATCCATCCACACCATATGCATACCTTAGAAAAACACATATAAATATACATCAACATACATCATCATACATGGTCATCACATAAACTTATAAATGAGCTGCATGGAAGAAGGTATATATCATATATATATCATCATCAAAAAAGGATAATTTCATAGTACATAATCATTATGGAAACAAGTGTGATAGGATAATACAAAATAGTACATATATATGAGGCCTTCAATGGAACGATGAATATATATACAAAATCATGTCTACACAGTCTTTGAATAACATCATAAAGATCAAGAACATATATAACCGTTCCTGACAAAAAAGGGAGGACTTTATGGACCAGGCTATGGATCACCATTTGGATCTAGTTGTCTCATAGAATGACCAACTGACTCACCACCATCACTTACAATAGGCTCTCCAAATTTCGATTGTCATTGTGCTTGAGGAACAAAAGAATCATACAAATTTTGGTAGTATGTATCCCTCTACAATAACTAATCTCGCTCAGTGTGAAAACTATCTTGCCCAGTCCTCAAATTTTCCCTCTCTATAGTGATAGGTTGTAATTGTTTCTCATCAATGAGATATCACCCAACATTATATCTCACTCTACATGAAGACCATCTCTCTATGTGATCACAATAGCAAGTTGTGCCTCTACGGCTTGTCGACACCTTATCTCTACTACCAACTGAGCACCTCCATACCTAGGTGGAGGAGGGGGATTTGGAACCTATCGTTGACCCTATACTTGATCACCTTGTGCCCCATCCTTTCGGGCCCAACTAGGCTACTCGACTAGAACCTCAATACACTGTCGCTCCCCACAATAACCTATGATACCTACTCTACCAACTATGGGATCACCATCAGGATCTATGAATCTCAATGGTACATTTCATTCCCACCACTGATCAAAATCAAGAGTAGTAGCCAAATCTACTAAACCCATCTGCTAAACCCATATGGTAAATGGAATGAATAATTCTTTGAATGTCATCACCCCACGAGCATGGTCATCAACACAATGTGACATCGGATGGAAGACATGTAAAAAATGTGACGTAGCCTAATCACATCTATAAAATCTCACTCCAAAACATGAAAACTAGAAATCAGATTAAATAGATCCCAGGGTTGTGTCTCCCTTGACTGTAGTGGCTTAAAGAGCACCTACCATCATTCAAACCATGGTTTCAAGTGTGCACTCAAAGAATGCAAAATAAAATTTGAAACCATGAAAAATGAGACTTAGAGTTCCAAAAAGACAAAAGTGATAGCTTTCTAGTAAAAGTGATGAAACTTTATCAAAAGTGAGGAAAAAATATAGAAGCAAGTAGAAATTTCAAGTGCACAAAAGATCAAAAGTGATTTTTTTTGCAAAAGCACAAAACTAAAGAAAGTGCACTGAAAATAAGCCAAAGTAATCAAAACCATAGAAACAGGTTAGAAGCACACTTCAAAGGTGAAATTTCATGTCAAAGGCATAGACGTAAAGCAAGTGCACAAAAATATAGCAAAAGCACTAGCTTTAGAATGGAAAAAGTGCTAAAACAAATGCAATAGCATTGAAACCCTAAAAACTATGCTTCTGCCTAGTTTAACTTTGTGCACAAATTAGAGAACATGAGAAGATGAAAATGAGAATCGAGAGGGTACATACCAAGGAATGAATGACTACGGGTTGTCCAAAATATTGAACCAAGTCCGAATGATTTGGGGCTCCTTGAATCCTAGGCATTGCTCCTCAACAATTGAAAAATGGGAAATCTAGAGACAAGAAATTAAAATAGACTCAAAATGTAAATGAGGTAATTAGAACCCTAATTACCTATTTTGACCCTCAAAAATGCTAAATTTTATCTCAAAAACCCTAATTTTTACTTAGGGAACCTTCCTACGTTAAAATTAGGACTTCATGGGAACATTGAAAAAAGCAATGAGGGACCTATAAACTTAATTTTGCGTCCTTTCCACAACTAAACTGAAATACAATAGTTTCGTGAATCTAACCTCAAAATTGAAATTTTTGACCAACCTCTCGAGTGGGAAACATAGAGTCCTACCATCATTCCGCTAACCGTTGAGGCATAGTGGGGCTTAATTTTCTTCAAAATCTTGATCGCTAATTATTTCCTTGCTGGCCGCAATCATCCCAAGGACTTCATTAAATTCATTGTCAAATCACCCTATGGTGATTTTCCCTTCGGCGCATGCAACCTGTATGCAGGTGTTATTAGCCTTTGTTGTATACCTTTCCTTAACAATCACAATGTGATAATCATTCCTGGCTGCTGCATTTGGTATTTTTTGCAAATCCTTGGGCTTCCTATGCAGATTGGTAAAATGGGTGGTGAGCGGGTGAGGACTGAACTAGACAACTGCGAGAAGTTTCAGAACAACCCTTTAGTCTGGAACATCTCTGTGGAAGGTGGCATCGCTCCACTTATGGAGACCTTGGTTGGTCATGATCCTAACTTGTCGGGTCAATTTTCCAACTCGTGGAAGGATCGTCGGGTCTCCATCGAAGGAATCTCATTTGAAATCACTGAGATAATCATAGCGCAAGCCACGAGATTATTGTGTACTAGGAAAAAATACCCCAAACACACCAAGAAACCGGATCATGAAAGCTTAAAAGATTTTTTTAGAGGTGCGAAGGCCTCGGTGTGGAACCAGTCAGGGTTTGAGAGAGATGCTCTCCCAAAGCCCTGGGATCAGGTGTGCCTAGCGCTGATGAAGTACATCACCTTGGAAGGTAGGTTTAAAACCTGCTTCTTTTATCACTTCCCCTTGTTAAATCATTTAAGACACAAGATGTTGCTTAGTTTCCCATTCTTTCTTTTAATGGACTTGGAAAACTCGGTCGAAAAATGCAAAGAGTCGGCCAGCTTTAACCCCAGTGATCTCTCGCCACTCCTGCTCCATTAGGGGCTCATTCTGAGACTATATCACTTTCATTTGGCCCTTTTTCCTCCTAAATCTATCACGGTTTTTTGCATTGAGAATATTGAACCCCTTTCAACTATGACTTATTCCCTAGCCAAGTCTAAAAGCCCTCCCCAAAAATCTAATATGAGCACTTTGGGGAATCCCAAATCCAAGATAACCACCAAGAAGCTTAAGGGAGGTCTGGGTAAGGCTCATGCTAGTGCGGTGGAGGGTCTTTGTGAATTGAAATCCCCTCAGGCAGACTCAGCCTACAAGGCCAACACTGCTAAAAAAGGAAAGGAGAAAGGCATCTCAGCCCCGACTGCTAAGGATGGAAAGGGCAAGAATGCTATAAGAAAAGACTCCAGAGGTGACATGGTTGTGGGGACCATTGAGATGACTGGTGGGGAAAATGCCAAAAAGGAGATCTAGGAGCCTGGCTAAGAACAAAAAAAAGAGGCTGATTATTGAAGATTTGGAGGAGCAGTCTGACAATAAAGGGTACAAGGAAGAAGAAACTGAAGATGATGAGGAAGAAAATGTGGACAGGCCCCAGTTTACTTCTAAGGACAACAAGGTTCATATTAATGGCTTCACCTCTCACTCTCCACATCCCTTGGTCGAAGAGCCTAGAGAGGTTCAAGGGACCATGGACGTTGGGGAGGAGCCTTGTGATGTGGTGAAGAGAATGGACACACTCAACAAAAGGTTCTGGGGGTTTACCCGCTTTATCATGAAGTTCGGTCACTTTTTCATGAGAACTTTGTCTAATGCTATAAAGGAGGAGCTAGAGGGAAACAACAGTCGGGAGAAAAAAGAGTGGGTGGGTGATGAGGCAGTGGACCTCTTGATTAACTGGGACAATGCTAGTTAGCTGCTCCCTATTAATGTATGTCAGCTGACTCTCTACGGTCTTTGTGCTGCCTGTGGGTTGTTTCTACTTTTTGTTTCCTTTATTTTTGCTATTTACACTTGTTCCTTTTTGGCCCTAGTGGCTCATTGTGAAGGGTACGACACCCTGTAAATGCTACTTAACTTTTCAAAAACATTGAATCTTTGAAACAAAGCAACTAGTACTTTGTATCAAAGAGGGGAAAAATTTAGACATGTAAAATTGACCTAACACCTATAACACACTTTAAATGAAATTTTCACATCATCGACATCATTATCATCAAATATCACTACGTTTCACATCAATTGCATCTAGAAACCCTAAATTCTCCTAATAATTGAATAATACAATATTATTTAATTAATTCACTTTTTCATCATTTTCAACGAATTCAATAAATTTCATTTATTTAATAAAGTCCTAAAACCATATTTTTGCTATTGATTGAATAAAACAAAATTATTTAATTAATTCACTTTTTCATCAAATAAACTAATTAAATAAATTACATTTATTTACTAAAATCCTAATCTATCCTCATTCCTCTTGATTAGTTAAATAATACCAAATGTTTAATTATGCCACTAAATCACTCTATTCCCCTAAGTCAATTGAATTATTAAATCATAATAATTTAATTAACTCACTTTCCCTCCAAATTTGAATAATTTAAATAAAATATTCAAAAAATCATCAAAAACCAAATCAAACTAATGCAACTTTGCAAAATTCAAACATGATTTGCACGTTCAACTCCAAAAATAATTAATTAATTAATCATCCTCAACCACTTTCCTTTTTGAGAAAATTACGAATCATTGATTGATCAATCTAATCCATGAATGATCAATATAATTCCTGAATGATCAAACTAATTCTTGAAAAATCAATCTATTCTTCAATCCCATAGATTATTCAATAAATATTCTTGATTGATCAATTTATTCCTCAATCACACTAATTACGTAATCTATTTTGCATAGATTATGTCAATCTAAATCCTCTCAACAACCTTCAAATATTGATCACGATATTCTACTACGTGATCCTGATTGTCCATTCCAAATTGAATTTTTTTCAATAACAAACCTCTTTCCTCACAAAAAAGGATCAAAGAATCAACATCATTTGCACAACAAAGTATTGCCAATATTCCTAATCACCATTGACAAAGCTTCAAAATATATTTCATCAACCAACAACACACATCAAAGCTCTTGAAATGTAGTAATGGAGGCTTCGTAGTGATATGAACAACCCGACATCTTGCGAACACACTCCAACACAGGATACTAAAATTGTATTTTTTTGAATTCATGTTTATTGGCTTATTTCACTAACACTTTTGGATTCTTTAGCTTTATAATTTCATTTCGTGAGTGAAGGAATTGATCTAGATCATTGTTTCTGATTTAGATTAGCTTCTATTATATTGCATGCATTTTGTTTGCTCTATGATTCCCCCCATCACATAGTCATATACTAACATTAGTTGATGGAGTATTCTTAAAACTAACAGAATAATCTTTGATTCCTTTAGTTATACCAACAACCCAAAAATAATATTTTTTATGATTTAAAAATTAACTAAAAAATAAAAAACATTAAAAAAATTGTTGTATGGAGATCAAGGTAGCACTTAGATCAAGATACTGGCGTAGACTAGTATGTTGATGCATGAAATTACACTAGAAAATATGGCCATATAGACAAACTATATAAATTTTCATACAATTCTCCATGGTTGGGCCCCAAAAAACTCATAATTTTTTTCTCTAAATACCCAAGTGTTATATATCAGAATTTGTCTCTCGACCTTGTTATGTGCAACCATGACCTCATTTTTTCTCCATAATACACCATTTTAAACTTGATGTTTACAACCCTCACAAATTCAAGAGAAAGGGATTGGAGCTGCAAGCTTGCTCTAGTAACATGTTGGAGCATCCAAGATCTTGCAAACTCAAAACAATCCAAAAATGAGCATATGGAAAATGAGAAAATATCATAATCATGTGATGTGTTTTAAAATGTACAAATGAGTCTTGCTTATAAAGGTAAGGATGAAGAGGTTAGAAGGTAGGATTAAAACTCTAACTACCCCTCCAAGTATGAAAAAATTGTAGGACTCTATGGACAAGTGTTTAGACACTTGGTGATTCTACATGAGGTGATAAAAAAGTCTATATAACCTCTAAGTGAGCTTATGGTCAGTGCAAGATCATAGGGGTCCAAACTAGGCCTTTGAGTGGCAATTAAAGTTCAAAAAAATTGTGTTCTAAGGAAACTTGACATGAAAATTTGAATAGGTTATTAACGCAATTTGAAAAATATGTAAGAACAAAATTTATAGAAAATTAAATATAGTTTCTAAAATACTAGTCCTTTTCTAGGAAAATATAAATCTATTTGGTGAATATTTGAAATTTCAATGCAATAGTACTAAATTTTCAGGAAAAAAATAAAAATCAAGTGTATGTTTGACCAACCTAAGTAAAAGCAATTTTTTTTTTTTGAAACTTTCAATATATGTAGAGGACACATGCCTAGATGTGCTGCAATATTTTTGTTTTTCTTTTTGCAAGTAAATAATTAGTTATGATTTTTTTATTATAACTTTTAAAAATATAAAACTTGTTTTCCTGACCACCATAACTTGGTCAAAAATTGATGAAATTGGTTTTTTTCTTTTTTATCCTATGATATGGGAAGCATAGAATGTGTTGCATCTTTCAGATTCAAAAAATGTGAAATCATTTGAGAAATATAGAAATTTTTCAATCAACATATCAATCAGGACTTCAGTCATAATGCATGTAGAAAATAAATAATAACTATCTATTAAATCAAAAATAAGGCATATCTTATATTGGTGGAAAGTTGATAATTTTCTCAATATACCATTTTTGTTGCATCAAATTCGAATAAAGAAAAAGTTTCCAACCACTTTTTTGTCATATTGCCACTTTTTGGACCCCCATGATCTTGCACTTACCCCTTAACTGTAGTGTGAATATGACTCTACGTAGTCAGCTAAAAGCTAACTAGTTTGATTATATCTCACAATAACACCCACTAGTATACAAATTATCCTTCACAATCTTTTTTATATCAAGTGAAAGTCTTGCATCGAATGTGTGGAAATTAAACTTAGAATCTATCAATATTTATGACATCTTCATGATTTATACATAGGTATAATGAGTTAATTGCACATTAAAGGTATATCCCTTTCTCTTCTTATCATGACACTTCTTACTTACATAGACCATTTTCTTATAGACTTCCAAGAGTATGACATAATCACTTACATACCTTGGCAATTTATATGGACATTTTCAAAACCTCCAATTTTTACATATGTAAATTTTTCAAATTATATGAAGAAATTACCAAATTGCATAATTAATTGTGTTGCCTCTTGGTAAATCCTTACTTTTGCAATACAATTTGTTTTCCTTACATTGTACATATTGAATTCATTATTTACCCTTTTGTAGTTTTTGTTTCCATACTCCTCTTGTAGTTGAGGATAATAATCATATATTTGAGTACTATTTGTAAAAATTCTAGAAGTATCCAACCTTGGCCACAATGTCTAACTACTTTCTATAGCATTAAATAAATATGAGCACACATGAAATTGATGTTTTCTAGAAAAATTCAAAATTGGTCATACATGTGATCACTAATCAACTTTTCCCAATCTATGTATTGTGATTCATTACAAATGACCAATATTAATTGGCACATGCATTTCTCAAAAATTCTTGAGTTTTCACTTCCTACTATTCTATGAAGTAGTGTAATCATGTTTGATATATCATCTTTAAAGTGTGCCCTCTACAATGTTGTAGGAAATTGTAATTTTCCTTTCTTTTCTTTTAGGAGACAATATTTGGCAATGCTTGTCAAGTACCAATCCTTTCTATATAGAAAATAATTCCATCCATTTTCTATAGACATGTTTACAAATTTATCTCATACTATCAATTTGAGTACATTTCCCATGGAATCAATATCTAGTTTTTCCAATACAGTTCCATCTACCCTTCTAATTTCTCTAGTCTTTGTATGATCATTTTCTATGCATGCAAAAACTAAGTTAGGGCATTGAATTGTTGGTAAAAAACTCTTGCATGAGCAAGCCTATTCATGAAGGTTTTCTCAACCATGGGAGATTGAGGATTTGCATTCACTATTTCCCAAAACTATCATAGGTCAATATGCCCTAATTATGTATGTTTAATTTCTACTAGGTCATTTTGAATCATAAATGCCACATTAAACCCCATGTATTTATGTTTCATCTTGGCACACTTTAATAAGCATAGTATTGAGTGATCAATGATCCCCAATATAAATTTATTTGTTATTGGCAAGAATGCACTTTTTAAGAAAGTTTGATTTATGGAATGCATAGAATTCATGAAAAAATCTATTGATACTTGATATAATTTTGGTACCACAACATTCAAGATAAGGAGAAACTAAAAGGACCACAACACTCAAGATAAGGAGAAACTAAAAGGACTGAACTTTTAGTCTCTACAACTGATGGTATAGTGATCTTGAGTTGATGGCTTTTATTGTAACCATCACAATGAAATTTTTTTTTCCCAATAACAATTTTGAGCTCAAGATAAAATGAATACAACCCTTGGATCTTTGATATAAGTACTTTAATATTAGGTCATTCAAACCAACTTCATTAATAGATTGGCCTAGCTATGAAAGACTTACTTTTGAAAGATCGATGAAACATGTATTTTGCAAACTCTTCTCTCAATTAACTTAACTTTCCATGAGCTATGAAATATCTTAAGATTTTTTTATTTTCTCTTTGATAAAAACTAGCTATCATAAATAAGTTGTCCAGTAAAAAATATGGTTTGCAAACTAAATGATCTTCTAATTTTGAATTTCACAAGCCCTTTAGAACTTTTTCTTTTTGGTGAATTTTTGTTTCAACAAACAACAAGGTTTCTAAATTTGTGAGTTCACTGATTTGAATTGGACTTTACTTTTCTCTTGCGGAAAGAAAAAACATTTTCAAATTAAAATTTTCATCGACAATATTTAAAAGTCAAGTTTTTTAGGTAACATCAAGTCTCAAAATCTATAAGATTTACCAAAAGAAATAAGATGTGGGTTACTTTCAAGAAGGACAAACTTTACCAAAAAAAAATGAAAAGTAAGAAGAATTAAAAAAATTGGTGATCTTAAAGGTTCTTGAACTTGAAAATTTATCAAAAAACTTGGCTTGGAGGAAAACTTATTTAAAAGATAATAAATGCACATTTTAAGAGTGAAGCCTATAAGATGAACACATTTTTTTATGAAAAACCAAGACTCAACTTGAACTGATAAAAAATCCAATTAAGTGGGTACCATGATAGGAATTTGGATAGCATAATTACTAATATTTTTTCTAAATATGATCTATTCAAGATCCAAGAATTAGATCCAAAAATTAGATCAACCAAAAATAATACTTGTGAGAAAATAGGGATCTTCCATGTATATGATAATATTGTTTGGTCTAAGAAATTCACTAATAGTATTTAGTTGAATTATTGTTAATGCATCTAAATAATTTATCCATATATTTTTATAAATCTACCCAGACTACTTTATGGTCTATGGATTACTTAAATAACATTTTCAATTACTTCATCTAATTCTAGAAAAATGTAAAAGCCTACAAATTTCCTTGAATTTGAAAAATATGTATTTTTAGTACCATTTAATGCAGTACTTGGACACATTATATGTAAGGAGGGAATCATGATCTATCCTCTGAAGGTAGCACTCATCACAAATCTACCACCTCCCAAGATAGATTTAAAGTTCAAAATATTCTTAGCCCATACCAATTATCATTACAAGTTTATTCGAGGATATGCCACAATTGTGGCATTAATAGAAGAACTATTTAAAAACAAAAAAACAAAAGAAAAACTTAACAATTTTAGCAAGATTTTAACATGTTAAAGTATAAAATAGTAAAGGTTATTGTATTTCCAAGCTATAATTTTCTATTTTACGTATATATTGATACCTCAAGGATCACAGTTGGAGCAGTTTTGATGTATATGTTGATGCCTCAAGGATCACAGTTGGAGCGGTTTTGATGTTGGAGAGTAAATAAGGATCACCTAATCAAATTTGTTAGCTATAAGCTATCACAAGAATAAAATAATTATACTACTTCAAAGAGTGATTCCTTAGTGATGGTATATTCCTTTCATAAATTCTAACACTATCTAATATCCACCCACTTCACATTCTTTACAAATCATGAGCTCTTAAAGTACTTACTCAATAGACTAGTGACACAATGTAAAATATGCAAATGGATATTATTAGTTTAGGATTTTGACTTCAACATCACATTCAAACCAAGGAAAAGAAACCAATGCCCTAATTAATTTTCAAGAATTTATATAGAGAATAGCCCAAAACTTTGGAAGAGGATATATTAGGCATAAACTTGATTAGAGTAGTTGTGTTACCAAAAGAACTAAATGACATAGTGCAACTAATAATAATAGGATAATTTCCCAAAAATGCTTGAAAAAATGATAAATAAAAGCTAATGTAAAATTCATATAAGATCTAATTTAATTATATAATTTAGAGGGTAGTATTTGAGCATGAAAGACAATATAGGTTGAATAACCAAAGAATACATTACTAATATTATCATCTAATTTACAAAAATATTATCCCTAGATTTGGATTCCTATTAAGCATAACTAGTGATCAAGGGAAGAATTTTTTCAGTAAGGTGATTGTGAAACTTATGGAAAAATTCATGATCGATCATAGTAGAAGTTTATAAAGTCCCCCAGAAAATGGATCTAGTGAAACATTTATAAATATTATAGGTGCCACACTTCCAAAATGTGTGATAGATATATTTTGGATTGGGATGTTAAAATTATTATAGTGTTATTGGCTTACAAAATAACCTACAAGAGATCAATTAAATTATCCCCCCTTCAATTTAGTATTTGGGCTTTCACCATTGAACTTTATTGTATCAAAATTAAGAACCACACTTTCTTATCAATTGAATGATGATATTTTCTTGAAATTTTTTTTGAAGGATTTGATGAAAATGGAAAATTAGTGATATACCACAAAAATATAGAATAAAAGTGTTAGAGAGCTTGGAATGGTAGGAATTTATGGTACACTACATTCAAAAATTATTTGGCTCTAATCTATCATATTAAAAAATAGGGGAAGCTTATAATAATATGGCTTGGACCATACTACATTGCAAAAAAAATTTCTTCAAGAACAACGAGACTAAAAACACTGGAAGATAAGTTATTAGATATGTATCTGAAAATAGAAATGCTAAAGCCCTACTATGAGACCACTTAGCCAATTAAAGAGATTATATCATATATATTATAAATAACATATATAATATTGTAAATTATACAATAAGTTATGGGATTCATTAGTAAAATCAATAGCTAGGAAAAAATGAGAAACCCACGAACAAATACAAACAAAAAGTGCAAAACCCATCATTGATAAAATAGCTCAAGCCACTAAAAAATGAAACTCTTATTCCTAGATTGAGAACTCAAACAATAAATTTTATATAGTGTTTTTATCTTCTATAGAATAATAATGGATATCCCTACCTTGGTTGACATTTGTTAGAGTCCATGACCAAAATACAAGAAGCAAGAAAAAATTATCAATAGTGAACTCTCTAAGTTGCTAGAAGATGTGGTCTATGTGAAGGATGTGAGTAAATACACTCATGTTTATCTCATAGATATTCATCACATAATATTTATTATATTTAGCACTTAGGATTGCACCCTGGTTGAGCATGCACTCAACTATCCTATGAAACATGGAAACATCCTCAAGTTGTAGGTTGTTTATAGTGAGGATGAATCTCTAGAGTCGGATGGTTCTCTTGGTGAACCTCCTAAAACAATCAACTTGACAAGGAAAAGGGGAAGAAGGATTTTCTTGAAAATGAAAATTAATTCCTAGGAGGTGCTGCACCAAAATCTCTATAGGGTATGTGTAGGATCATCATGGAAAAAATAGGCCCTTAAGTGGCAATGAAAATTCAGAAAATCAGAGTTAGACAACTTGACGTAAAAATTTGAATAAGTTATCTATATTATTTTAAAAATATGTAAGAATAGAATCTGTAGAAAATTGAATGTAGTTTCTAAACTACTAGGTTTATTTAAAAAAACAAAAATCTATTTGGTGAAAATTTGAAATTTCAATGCAATAGTACTTAAATTTTAGGGAAAAAATAAGAAGTAGGTGTTTGTCTGACCACCCTAACCACAATAAAATGATAATATTTTCTTATAATATTTTAGATATAAGTAGAGAACTCATGTCCTGATGTGATGCATATTTTTTGTCATTTTTTTCCAAGTAAATAATTAATTATGATTTTTTTATTACAACTTTTTAAAAATATAAAAACTCCTATGTCTAACCACTTTAACTTGGCCAAAACTTCATGAAATTCAATTTATTTTTTTAATCCTATAGTATACAAAGCATAGAATGTGACACATGTTTTGGATTCAAAAAATGTGATACCATTTGAAAGCTATAGATGTTTTTCAATCAGCTTATCAATCGAGACTTTAATCGTAATTCAAATAGAAAATGAATAATAGTTATTTATTAAATTCAAAGTAAAGCATAATTTATATTGGTGGAAAGATGAGAATATCCTTTAAAAACCCTTTTTTTTTCATCAATTTTGGATTAAAAAAAAAGTCGTCAGCCACATGGGCCATCATATCACTTACATATTGCCACTTTTTGGCCCATCATGATCCTGCACATACCCTATAATGAACTACTTTAACCATATCATAATATGACTCAACAAGGTTCTAACTTGTTCACAACTCCAATAAAACCATGAAGTACATAAATATTTCATATGAATGTGTTGATTCCAACTTATTGCATGAAGGAAAGATGGGATTCACAACTACAATCTACTAAAATGGCCACACAACATATAACCTGCACTTAAACACACATCATTTGCCAAAAGTATTAATTGAAAAGGGACAAAATAAAGGACTAAAAACTCAAATCACAACAAATTTATCTACCAACTCATCTACAATATAAAAGACAAGCAAAATGAGAAGGATTTGTTGTCATTATTTTATTGAATCAAAGGGAATGTTTACAATGAATCTTAGAAATGAGTTATAAGGACAATATTTTCTATTGTAAGCATGAAAAGAAATAAATAACTAAATAAAAAAAGGCCTAAGAGATGCCTTTATAAGGAAATTAAACTCCTAAATCCACCCTTGATTTATTTGGAATTGAAAATCAATCATACAACTTTATTTAAGTTGATTGCTAATATTGATTATTGCAAACTCCATAAAATTATGGTTGACTGATGATTGAAATCTACTTGAAATGAGGATTGGTGATTGAGAACCCTCCTAGAAATCATGGTAGATGATTGAAACATTCCTTCTTGAAATCCAATCTCTACCCCTACTACAAATTGTTGTCAAAATCCCTTGAAATTAGGAAACTTGCTCATTGTTACTAATTTGAAAAGATTTCCTTGGTAAGACAATCAAATCCTATCACCAAATTGAGGAAAAAATATTTCAAATAAAGCCAACCAATCTCTTGAATGACCTCCTTACTAATCACCAAATCTTCCTAAGACAATTAGAAGATAGTCTTAAATAAATCTTTTGAGGATAAAATAATTGTTGTGAAGAGGTATCCTATTGCTTGCCTTGAGTGTTTCACCTTTACAATTTTCCTATTGTCCTTCTATAAGAATGCCCTATTCATCTTGGTAGGTCACTATACTTTATTGATTGATGAATATTCCTTAAGGTGACTACCCACATTTATCTAAAACCAATTTTGAAAATATTCTTTCACCATGCCTTGATTGTGCCATAGTTACTTGTCTTCATGTCACTAATTTTCCAACACTTGAGTAACTCCTTGCAAGCTAGACTACTCAAGTAGAAAAGATGTGATTTCACCATGATAGGAATTCAACCAATAGGCATTTTCCTTCTTGTTCTCCACTAATAACTATCGCACCTTTATCTCATTGAACTATCAAATAGTCTAGACGTTTGTGCATATTCCAATATATGCATTCATGCCTATCAACAATTTCTCTATCAGAAAGGATTTCCTTTCACTTTTACTATCCTTACATGACTAGAAAACTATCATGTGACATCTCATGCACTTCACATATTTTCTAATAGACTTGTAGATTGCCAATTTTCATGGTTTCCAAAAACCTTTGTGATTGTCTTATTACAAGGTTTTCAATAAGGATTGAAACCATTTTATCTCTTTAAGTTCACATTTATAATATTTTGTCTTAGCTATTATGACGAGTCTAGTTATTAGTTAGTTTTTTAAATTTTTGTATGTATACTCAGAGACATTTTGAGACACTTATCTCATACATATTCCTACACTTTACTATCTTTTATGCTCATTATGCAAACCTAAAATTGAAAGTATATGGAAATATTGTTGTAATGTGATAGTTATTGTATAATTGATGTATGTATGTGTATGAATTGCAATGAATATCTATGATTAAGCTTTGGTTATTAGTATTGTGTAGTTGTTTTATGTATTAACTCTTTCATCCAAGGAACCAGAGGAGGTAGACTATAGGTCGACACAACTAGAGGCATAGTCTATAGCCAAAGTATTTTTTGGATAGCGATGCAAGGGAGGTTTCAGAATACTCTATGAGCACAACAATTGCATAAATGAAGACACTTATTAAAGATGATTGTCCATCATTACGACATTCAATAAAGAAGATGAAGGAGAAGAGCTCTATTATATTTCAGAGTCCATGACTATTTCAAATAGTCCACATTCTAATTCTTGTTGTAGCAAAGTCACAGTTCTATTTGAAATATGATTCCTTTTTTAGTTATAGTCTAGATTGCTTAGTCTTTATTACACTTTGATATATAGGGAGTGGTAATTTACGATTTCAGTTTAGAGTATTTATTTTAATAAAATCCCCTATGCCTATATGTATGGCTCAGTGGTTGAGGCATTAGAGAGTTAATTAATTTTTCAATAGTAGATAAGGCTATTAGATATTTTTCAGTTAGATGTTGTTCTTACACAAACAATGTCTATTTCTCAATCATGATTTCATGAATGGGATATCCCAATAAATTTTTATGTGATATTCTAAGTTATGCAATGAATGGTTTTAAGTTATTATGATTGTGTTAATCTAGTAAGCTAGATTTAGGTTAGATTAGTGGAGACAGTCACTTGAGCAAGGGCCACTCAAGGTAATTGTCCCTCACTTCATTTTTTGTATAATTACTTCTATTGTAGCAGTTATTTCATAAATGCATATTGTGTTAATTAGATTATTTATGTTACAATTGTAAATGGATTCATGAACAATTCTTGTTTCACTTTCATGCTTTAATTTTCTTCAATCTATTGTACACTAGAGTGTATATTTAGTTAGCAGTATTAGTTAAATTCCAACATTCATTTCTTGATAATGACCCACAACATTTTGCTATAGGCACTCATAGAAATAGTACCAACATTACTTTTACTATTATACATTTTTATTATTTCTCAACAAGTTGAAATGCCTAGATGCTAGGATGATTTAGGTAGTCTTGAGTTTTTGAAAGCACATACAGTGTCAATACAATCACAAGCATACTAGCCCTAGTTGATAATTCAATGAAGGTCTTTCAGAAGGTTCAAGTGGACTGTTCAACTAGGTTTCCCCTCTAAATTGTGTGATTGACACCAAGTTTAATAGATACTAATAAGGACTCTACATTTTTGGTGTGTTGTCATGGAAGGTCCTACTTTCAAAGATTCATTTTTGTTATTTCAAATCTTTCCTAGTTTAAAAATCCCTTTTAGTATAAACAATTAGATTTTATTCCTTCAAATACCAAAATATTTCACTAACATTGTACAGGATTCGTTGCTATACAAAGTCATACCTATTGTATGTAGAGGTAGAGAGATTCTTTGGGAAGATTTCTCCCCTCAACTCAACAAGCTACAACAGATATTGGTGACCACAGTGATCAAAGTGACGGTATTATTGATGATCTTTCCCTTTCACCAACATCTACTGCAAACACAAAGGATACATTCCAAATCATGGTTGATGCAACAATGGATGATCCACTAGAACATGTGACTTTTGAACTTCCAATTTACGAGCAAAAAAGGGCTATTGTCCTAAAGAATATGCATACTTCAATGTTGTTTGTCTTCTATGTCTTGGTAATTGAGGATCCAGACACATTTTTGTTTGATTTTGATGTCCTATGAGCTATGACTACATAATTGATGCTTATAGGATCAAGATATTTCCTGTAGCTTTGAAGGATGTTGCCCTGAGATGGTTTATGGGATTGGGCAGATATGTTCAAAACTGGAACATTATAAAACTAAAGTTCCTAGAAAAATACTAGCACTATTGTAGAAGAGTTTACAAAAGAAGGGATGACATTTTTAAAATGAATCAAAGGGAGGATGAAACACTGGAGGATTATGTAGAGAGGTTCCACTTCTGTTTAAATAAGAACCCACAAAATAGACTCTCAGATTAATCCTTGAAGCTTGTGTTTTTAAGGGGAGTTTGTTGGTTCCCAAATCAATAGATGAAATGAGTCCTAAAGAGTAGCCACTCTCTCATATTCAAACTTGAAGATTTGATTTGGCCAACGAACAAGATTTAGTCAAAGAGACTGAAATATTTTGCACTTTTGACTTTGTTAAACTAGGGAGGGTAATCCCAACAATATATTTATAGATACTTGTGTGCCTAAGTATCAAATACACTATAAATAGATGTTTCTCCTCCAATTATTTGAAAGACACAATACCCTAAAGGTTTGGCTGACCTTCATGGCAATGTCTAACTCAAACATGAGAGATGTAACAAAATAAGCTCAACACACAAACAAACTGAGATTGATAGGTAATTTGATTTAAATTTGTAATTAGTTGTTGATTCAACCACCAAAAATTAACAAGAATAACACACTTAGATTAGTGTTTCATCCATTAGAATGGAGTCAACTTCAATACCTGTGCAACCTGATAATAGTTTAATACACAACATCATCTAAGCTTTGAAGATACTATATTACAGTATTTCAACATAACATCTCAATCACAACTTCTTATCAGAATCCTAGCACTCAACCTAACATAAACCAATAGCTTCACTCAAACATTTACATACATCAATTGACTGGATAAGCAAGAATAAAACTAATTACCCATTGGATTTCATTGGAGACAAATAAAATAACTCTTTATTATGTTATTCATAGTTTATCAAACTAGTACATAGGAGAGAAAATGGTTCTGAATCTTAACTGTTTAGGTTTATTATGTCAGTATTGCTATCAAAATTACATACATATTGACAAACTCAAAACCTAAGACTTAACTCTGAAATGTTTTTTAGTCATATTACAGTGTTCTTTATGACTAATTACAAAATAGCTAACTCCTTACAATGAATCAAAAAATTTGCACTTAAGGAGAAAGAAAACCCTAAATTCTCATCAGAAGAAGATACTTGGCACATTTAGACTCGTTGATGGATAACTTCCCACCGCTTGAAGAGAAGCCCTAATATGTATTCTGATTCACACTTCATACACCTGCTGATCTTCAAGAGAAAAATATTGCCCAACTTGAATAATCATCATTCCCTTTATTCCACCTGCAGTTGAAAAATATCTTTGGCTCTAAAAATATTTCACCTCTTCTTTTAGTTTTTATCCTACTACGTGAAAATTGTGCTCTGTGAAAAAACCTCATCTCCAGCAAAATCATTTACACAATGACTATGTTATTCACTTACAAAAATATATCTCGTGCTTTATTTTACTTTTGCACATCACTAAAAATTTAATGCCTAGCAAAACAAAAAAATTACCTTTGTCTTTCCCATCATGAATCTATTCCACTCATTCTTTTACCTTTAAAATTTTACATTTTAAAATGGAGAGCCTTTAAAACTATATGCTCATGTTCACCCATTTTAAAAGTAAAAAAAAATTAAAATAATTACTCAGCCCACCATTTTCTTGCAAATGCATGTTGACCCGTTCTATTTTCAGATGGCATTAAAGAATCATCTGGGCTCACAGGAAATAAAAATTTTAACTTTAGAAATAAAGCTTCACATTTATTTTCCCGCTTCCTCGTTGAAAGCAACTCAATGTTGGTGGGTCCCTCGCGGGTTGGCAAGGGGAGTCTTTTTCAAATTTTAAAATAAACTTTATATTTATCTCAAATGGATTAATTTAAATCCATACTTCCTATCCCCGCCTCCCCGTGCCTCCATGTTGAAATAACCCTACTCCTCACAGCTCACAGCTGTGGTGGAAATGTATCAACATTGACTCTGTTTGATTTTTATTTAGCAATTTTCTATGTCATTTGAATGCTGGAGAATTATTTCAAATAATTTTGACACATTTTCACTGTGAACATTTTTCTCGACGAGAGGACATTTTTATGGTTGTCGACAACCAAAAAATGCATAAAACCTTGTCCAAATTGTCTCTTGGACATGAGAAATGGATTGGGAAAGTTTCTAGATGAAGAAACATTCATATAAAACTTCTAGACACTTTGAAAAATTACCTCACATGCAAAAAACGTGATTACAGCCATTATCTGCTCCAATTCCTGTCTCAATCCAACCAAAACACCTCAAAAGATCCTCCATGGAGAAGGAAATGCATCAATTTTTATTGCAACATAACCTGCAGATCAAAATATGCCCCAAACAGGGCTCCCAAAAATCTCCCCATGCCCCGGTGAATTTATTTTCATGAGCTTTCATTGTGGAGGGCAAACAGGCAAGCACTAAAAGAGCACATAAAGCATTTTTCTACTTTCCAATGTTTAAACAAGTCATTAAAAAATTATTTTAATCCCCTCAATGTCTATTGCAGGCTTCTCCATCTCTCCCTGCTCTCCCATGAGTCTGTGCTACTGTGATTAAAAGCTTCCACAGGCTCACGGGGAAGCACTACCATAATTTTTTTATAATGTTTTAACTTTATAAAACATTGAGAATTGAATATTCTCTAATCACGTTGCATTTCACTTTGAAGGTATTTAAAATACATAGAATATTTTAAATATTTTCCTTTTAGATTTTAAGAAATATAGCAATTTTTAATTTGCCTAGACCAAATATGGAAAAATCACTACAAGAAAATCAGGGCACCTGAAGCCATAAAAAAATTGAATATGGACTTTATAATTTATTTAGAGAAAACTCATTTCCTCATATTTTCCTATTCCTTAAAATTGGAGTACCTCCTTTGTAAATTGGCTCTGGGGATGTCTTTGTCGCAGCTAAAATGCATTAAAATAATGCATCATACGACCTCTATATTTCATGAAAATTGAGCTAGATATGTTTCAAGCCAAATCAAGAAATGGGTTGTTATTAGATTTGCAAAATGGGAAACTTTCTGGAACACCATTTTTGGCCCTGTCACAGTCAGAAAACAATTAGATAACCCATCAACACTTATCCTTAGACCCTGAAACTGAGCAGACATGTATAAATTTAACCCAATAATGGAGTGCAAGAAACGGATCAACAAAATATACCATGAGGTGAAAAATATTCAATGTCAAAGTGTCTTACTCAGACTTTTCTGCAACTGCTCTTGTTTAAAACCAATTAAAGCTCACCAAGTTGTCATTTTGAAAAAATATCAAATAATCTACTGAGGAACTTCCATTGAACACACTAGGTCATTTGGGTACATTGAGTGTGTGTGTAAAATGGTTTTCCTTGAATCATCATTCATCACAAGATATTGAGGGTCAAACTTGACCACCTTGAAAAGTTCTGAAAATGCAAGTGTGAAAACAGAGCAAATTGCATTTTCTTTTAGCCTGGTTAAAATAGAAAATCTAATCATGAGGCTTTGAAATCAGACCAGGTATTTCATGAATGTGGAGAGAATAGAGAGCAACAATCCATTTGAGATGAAAATCATCCAGTTGCAACTGGTGACCCTCCAAAGTAGGTCACTTGGATAGATTTTTTAGGGGCACTTTTGAGTGTGCAAAGGCAAATTTTTAATATGAGCACTTCAAATTTGCAAAATTTTAAGATGCCAACAATGGGTCCAACTAGGGATGTATGCCCCTTGTGGGTATATAAATAGTCTAGATCCTTTGGAGAAGTAGACCAGGTGCCAAAAACATTGGGTGACAGAGTCAAAATATCATATTTGCCCCCTATTGCTCTAATTCGACAAGTCAAACAAGATCTGATGGCTCAGGGACACCAAGAACTGTAGGCCTCTTCTTACCTCTATCATAGACAAAGTTCTCATCACAATTCATTGAAACCAATATGAAAATACCATTGCAATCCGTCTGATTAAATAGGTTGGTATCTCCCAATAACCCATTATATACAACATTATTAACAAATTTACAAATACCTGGCATTTGAAAATCAGACATACCCTTAAAATACCGATTTTCATATGGCAACAACTTATAATGTTTATCATTTAATACATTGTTGGGCTGAAAACAATCTTCTTCAATGTTTTGCACATTGCCACACTTTATTAAAATTTCATCCAGCTGAAAATACAAGCACTCATATTCTGCCACATGGTTGGTACCATCAACTTCAATTTGATTGTTAGTTTGCATGTTAAAGGTGAAACAATCATAGGAACAAATTAAAATATTATGTACATCATGCAAACTATCTCTGAGTGTATGCAGAGAGATACACTCATACATTGGCACACATTGTTTATGTGCCCTAACATGTTGGTATAGAGAATCATCTAGAATCTCTAACCTATCCTCAACCTTGCTCACTTTGATATCCTCTAAACATAACATATCAACATCTTTAGCATCCAAATCTTTTTCAAAAGTGAGAAATTCTAGTTCAAAAATATAATCTAATTTTCTTTGAAATTGACATCCAAATTTATATGAAATGACTCATAACCAAGCTCATCTAATCTTGGAAACAAACATTTTTCCAAATATGCATTAAAATTCTCAAAACTTGGCTCATTGGAAACACAAATCTCATGGTCATTTGTTGTTTCTAATGCATCAAAATAAATTTCTGAACTTGCATCAGTATTCATACTTTAATACTCATCACACAATGCATCATTACAATGAAATTGTTGCTTTTCCTCATCCACATTATCATTATGCTAGTCAACTGGTTGATAACTGGGAGGAAAATCAAAAACAAAAACATCATACCTTGTATAGTAAAAGTCATCAACATTGTCAATATCAACATGGGTAGCACACAACAACTAAGAGTTATCAAAATATGTATATACTTGATATTCAGTGGTCAACATATATGAAATTTGTTCACTATTCAATAGATCATTGTTTTGATCCATTCTCTCAACCACTTCTTCTTGACTTCCATTAAAACTACATGCATCACCAAATTATAAATCAAGATATACTATGATGTCATCATCATCTAAATCTGAAAACTCAATGGACTGGGTATCATCATTCAATTGGTCATTTGCATCCTCTTGAGGATAGAGATAAATATTTTCACTGTCATGAACATCAATGGTCGAAATTGTATCACTCCTAACTTGTTCCTTCTCAAGTATGCACTTGTCTGTATTTGAAATTGAAAACATCTTATCAATTGCATTCACACAACTACTAACTTAACTAGTATGTGTTACCCACAATTGAAAACAACAGACTTTGCACATATTCATTCCTCATTTTATCCATATTATCTTAACATGTGTAAGCCATATGCATACTCAATATTTTAAAATCCTCAAACAGTGCACTAGATCCCCCCTCAAAAGCTTCAAAATATATATGAATGCAATCTGAAGTACTAGGTCTGAAATTTTTAGGGATTAATGAAATAGCAACAACAAACCTATGACTGAAAGCAATGCTTGACTCTTCATCTCATTTCTTAAGCTACTTTAACCTTGTGAGAAGGTAAGAAAGTTCTTTTGAAAATTATTTTCTATAAGCATCAATTAGTTCATCTCAACAAGGAAAGGACTTCTTAGGAAAACTTAAATACCAGTCCCTAGCTTTAGCTTCAAGAGATCTGACAAAAAATCTCATCCACATATCTTGATCTCCAAATGAATGTTTCACCATGAAACTATAAAAAAGTTTTACATGTGCATCTCCTTCACATACATTGTATCCATCAAATCTAGGCATCTGCTTATAGACTCGGCCTGACATGCGTTTAACCTTGTAATAAACCCATGACAACTCTAGTTGGTCATACAATGGGTCAAAAGAATTGACAAAAGGTGCAACAATTTGGCTAGTAGACCTAGTATGATTATCTCTTAACTAAGCTTTCATAGACATCCAGAGCCTTTTCTTCATCTCTCTAATTCCCCTTTCAAACACATCTTTCCATTCCCGACTAAAACTAGGCTTGTTCACACTTGAGTTTATGCATTTTGTGGTGTAAACTATTTGAGGGTTATCAGACTTCTGAAGCTTCTTGACAACATGCATTAATGTTTCTAATGGCATGGTTATTTCCCTTTGGTAATCCATAGATGTATACAAATCTAGGTTTAACTTAATTGTGCATAATCATAACCATGACAATATGAAGGATCACTAGGATAATTGCTAATATGGTTCTAACCTAGGATTGAAACATATGATAATGCAAATGGATAGAAATCCCTAGGATATACGAATTCATTCTAACCATCCATACTAGAAAATTTGTGAATACTTAGACAAATTCTTTAAACAGAATAGAAATTGAATTCAATATGATAGGTTCAACAAATGAAAGTATGCAGAAAACCATGTACCTTCACATATCCAAATTCTGCAACTTTGAGTAGAGAAATTTCAGGTCACAATAACAAACAACAACCCATCAAGTGCATAATTTGTAGAGTAGAGTCACCACCTCTTCAACAAGAGGAAAAAAATTGAAGCAAGGACATCTTCATCAATGAAAATAAATTCTCTGAGTTCTTCCAACAGAGTCACTTCACATAATTTTTAATTTGGGGCTGCTACAAATCAATTTCCAGATCTAGAACTTCTTCAACATCTGAACCAATCATTCATCTTTTTTGACTCTTAAGGAAAGGTGATCTTCTATCAAAATTTTCTCAAGTTACTCCCCAGTAGAGTCGCCAATTTGTTGGCTCCCAAATTAACAGATGCAATGAGTCCTAAAGAGTGGTCACTCTCTCATAGTAAGACTCGGAGATTTGATTTTTTCAATGAACAAGATTCAGTCAAAGAGACTGAAATATTTTGCACTTTTGGCTTTGTTAGACTAGGGAGGGTAATCCCAATAGTATATTTATAGATATTTGTGTGCCTAAGTATCAAATAAATTGTAAACAAATGTTTCTCCTCTAATTGTTTGAAAGATCCAATACCCTAAAGGTTTGGTTGACCTTCATGGAAATATCTGACTCAAACATGAGAGATGTAACAAAATAAGCTCAACACACAAAAAAACTAAGATTGATAGGTAATTTCATTTAAATTTGTAATCAGTTGTTGAATCAACCACCAGAAAGAAACAACAATAACAGACTTAGATCAGTACTCCATCCATTGGAACTGAGTCATCTTCAATACCTGTGCAACATGATAATAATATAATACACATCATATAAGCTTTGAAGATACTGTATTACAAAATTTCAACATACCATCTCAACCACAACTTCTTATCAGAATCCTAACACTCAACCTAACATAAACCAATAGCTTCACTCTAGCATTTACATACATTCATTGAATGGATAAGAAAGAATAAAACTAAACACCCATTGGATTTCAATTGAGACAAATAGAATAACTCTTGATTATGTTATTCATAGTTTATAAAACTAGTACATAGGAGAGAAAATGGTTCAGAGTCTTCACTATTTAGTATTAGTATGCCAATATTGCTATCAAAATTACATACATATTGACAAACTCAAAACCTAAGACTTAAATATGAAATGTTTCTATTCCTATTACAATGTTCTTTGTGACTAATTATAAAACAAATAACTCCTTACAATGAATCAAAAATTTTGCACTTAAGGAGAAATAAAACCCTAAATGCTCATCAAAAGAAGAGACTTGGCACATTTAGGCTCGTTGATGGATAGTTACCCACCACCTAAAGAGAAGCCTTAATATGTCTTCTGATTCAAGCTTCATACACTTGTTGCTCTTCAATAGAAAAATATTGCCCAGCTTGAATAATTGTCATTCCCTTTATTCTAGCTGTAGTTTTTACCATGCTGCATGAAAACTGTGCTCCGTGAAAAAATCTCATCTCCAGAAAAAAATATTTACACAGTGAATATATTATTCACTGACATAAATATATCTCGTGCCTTCTTTTACTTTTGCACATCACTATAACTTTAATGCCCAACAAAACAAAAAATTTATCTTTGTTTTTCCTGTCATGAATCTATTCCACTCGTCCTTTTACCTTTAAAATTTTACATTTTAAAATGGAGAGCCTTTAAAACTATAGGCTCCTGTTCACCCATTTAAAAAGTTAAAAAAAATTAAAATAATTACTCGGCCCAACATTTTCTTGCAAATTCCCATTCACCCGTTCTATTTTCACATGGCGTCAAAGAATCATTCGGTCTCATAGGCAATAAAATTATGGACTTTCTAAATAAAGCTTCACATTTATTTCCCCGCTTCCTCGTTGAAAGCAACTCAATGTTGGTGGGTCCCCCACGGGCTAGCGAAGGGAGTCATTTTTAAAATAAAATTTATATTTATCTCAAATGGATTTATTTAAATCCATACATCCTATCCACACGTCCCCATTCATCCATGTTGACATCAGCCCTACTCTTCCCGGGCTCGGTGTGGTGGAAATGTATCAACATTGACTCTGTTTGATTTTTTTCTGCAATTTTCTTTGTCATTTTAATGCTGGAGAATTATTTTAAATAATTTTGACACATTTTCACTATGAGCAAACTAGGGTCGTTTTTCTCAATGAGAGGACTTTTTTATGGCTGTCGACAACCAAAAAATGCATAAAACCTTGCCCAAATTGTTTCCTTGATATGAGAAATGGATTGGGAAAGTTTCTTAGTGAAGAAACATTCATATAGAACTTCTAGATGCTTTGAAAAATTGCCTAAAATGCAAAAAAACATGATTACAGCCATTATCTACTCCAATTCCTATCTCAATCCGACCAAAACACCTCAGAAGATCCTCCATGGAGAAGGAAATGCATCAATTTGTATTGCAACATAGCTTGCAGCTCAAAATAAAGCATTTTTGTGCCTTCCAATGTTTAAACAAGTCATTAAAATTTTATTTTAATCCCCTTAATGTCTGCTATACGCTTCTCCATCTCTCCCCGCTCTTTGTGACTCTATGTTGTCGTGAGCAAAAGCGGAAGCACTATCGTAAAACGTTTATAATTTTTTAACTTTATAAAACATTAAAAATTGAAATATGCCCTAATCACCGTGCATTCCACTTTGAAGGTATTTAAAATACTTTAAATATTTTAAATATTTGTCTTTTAGACTTTAAGAAATATAGCAATTTTTAATTTTGCCTATGAACCAAATAGGGAAAATTCAGTGTGAGCAAACCAGGGCACCTAAAGCCATGAAACTTTGTGTATGTATTCTATAATTTATTTAGAGAAAACCCATTTCCTCATATTTTTCCTAGCCCTTAAAATTCAAGTACCTCCTTTGTAAATTGGCCCTTGGGACGACTTTGCTGCAATTAAAATGCATTAAAATAATGTATCATACGACCTCTATATTTGATGAAAATTGAGCTAGATATATTTCAATAAAAATAAAGAAATGGGTTGCTCTTAGAATTTCAACATGTCACACTTTCTGGAACACCATTTTTGGCCCTATCGCAGTCAGAAAACAAGTAGATAACCCATCAACACTTATCCTGAGACCCTAAAATTGAGCAAGCATGTAGAAATTTGACCTAAGAATGGAGTGAAAGAAATTTCTGAGAAAAGATATCATGAGGTGAAAAATATTCAATTTCAAAGTGGCCTACTCAGACTTTTCTACAATTGTTCCTATTTAAAACCAATTAAAGCTCACCAAGTTGTCATTTTGAAAAAATATCAAATAATCTCCTAAGGAACTTCCACTGAACACACTAGGTCATTTTGGTACATTGAGTGTGTGTGAAAAAGGGATTTCCTTGAATCATCATTCTTCACAAGATGTTGAGGGTCAAACTTGACCACCTTGAAAAGTTCTAAAAATGCAGGTGCGAAAACAGAGCAAACTGCATTTGTTTTTGGCTTGGTAAAAATAGAAAATCTGATCACGAGGCTTTGAAATCAGACCAGGGAGTACATGAATGTGGAGAGAATGGAGAGCAACAATCCATATGACATGACAATCATCTTGTTGTAAATGGTGACCCTCCAAAGTAGGTCACTTAGACAGATTTTTCAGGGGCACTTTTGAGTGTGTGAAGGCAAATTTTCAATATGGGCACTTCGAATTTGCAAAATTTTAAGGTCCCAATAGATTCAATGATGATTGCATGAATCCCCTTAACCTTATTGGATTAGAGGATGCATCTCAATTACCCTTTGAAGAAGTCTAAGAGGTTTGTAGAAACTATTCAAGGACCTTTACCAAAAGCACAAGGGGGGAAATAAAATCTACCATTGGCAAAAAATCTAATGGAGTTTTTAGAGTAGAGTTAAGTAACCTACTATTTGAAATGAAAGAAGATATTATAATTCATCTAGCTACTCAATTGGAGACTCTACATGTGAAGAAAAAGAAAGAAGAGGCTGAGGAAATACTTACTAAATACTACCCCATTTCCAAACAAAGAATATCCAACTTCAAATGTAAAAGGCTGGTAAGTATTAAAAAAGACAAATTAGAGAAGCCATATTTTCAAACACTGGAAGGTGAAGATGGACAGTTGTTCTACATTGAACAAAGAATTCTATGGCAACCAAGACAAGGTATGCCACAAGAACCTTTAAATTTCAATACATCATTTCCAGTTGATAATCAAAATTTATCTACTTGGAACACCCAGCCTTGGGAAACCACCCAAAACCAATGGAAAAGAACTCAACAAAACTGAAACTAGCATCAACTAAATGCATGGCCATAGAAAAATTTCCAAGGCTCAAATTACAACCCTCAATGACTAGTACAACAAAATCAATGGCAACCACAATAGAAAAAGAGCCAACTGTAGCAGCACCAAAATATGAACTACTAGCAACCCTTGTTTCCTTCTCAACCACAACAAGAGGCCATGATGCCCAACCCATCAAACCCAACGTCTCAGCCACCATGAGAACCAAAATTACCTACCCAACCTTCACCTAACCCCAATAACAAGTCTATCCAATTGGCATACACTAATGAAGCTATTTAATACCCTACTTATGGGTTGAGGTGAGTGATGTCCACCTCAAGTTAGGGAAAACACTGGTTGGGCCTTCATCCCCTCAAATTACTAACATGGTGGATGATGAATTCACTACAAAAGCTTTAGATAATCCACCTTTGGAGTTTGAGTCAAATTAGGTAAACCAAACTATTTCAAGTCTAGAGCCTCTATTCCCTGAGCATTTAGCCATTCCAAGACACCATACCCAAGCTCAGATAAACCTATTGGGTTAGCTTAAGGATGTAAGTATCAAAATTACCCTCATTCAAGCTATCAAGGATATCCCAATTTATACCAAGACAATAAGAGACCTTTGTCTTAAAAATCCAAGGAGAAAGAGGAAGGACACTCAAATAATTCATGTCCTAGGGAACCTTGATAACATTATGTTAGTGAATATAATTATCCCTAAATATATAGACCCTAGAAGTTAAGTAGTGGATGATAAGATAAATGGACCCTTATCAAGAACACCTTAATTGATTTAGGAGCCACCATTAATGTCATGACTAAGGAGACAATGTAAATACTACATCTAGTAAACATTAGACCTACACCTATTTTTTTACAGTTGGCAGATAGGTCAATAATGAAACCTAGAGGGATCATTGAGGACTTACTCATAGCAATAGATTCATGGGAGTATCATGCAGATTTCATAGTCTTGTAGCCAAAGGCCAAACTTGTAGGATATCCACTTATTTTAGGTAGACCATGGTTAGTAGCAACTGATACATTTATAGGTTGTAGGTTTGGGAACATGATTATATCAAATGGAACCATGACCAAGAAGTTGGTCCTCTATGCACTAACCCAACCTCATGAAAATCTATAGCAGACTATATAGCCTACCTTGGATGAAGAAGAACACTATTCCTTGAAACTCTTATGACTATTGAATGAAGCCCCTTGTTTACAAATCAAGATGAGGATGATTTAATTGACCGTATCATATAGAATAACTATGGTAGGGGCCCTCAACAACGAGACTATCTTTCATGTCTATAGGATCCACTAAAAAATATTATACCTACAAATTCATTAGAAGTATCCCAAATTTTCAACTCTCTATTGCCACAACAATGTGCCCCAAATATTAGTGGACTTGACCTTTCATCTATACAATCAACATCCAATAAATTGCAAATCATGCTAGGTAAAATAGTGAATGTTAACAATGGACTAACTGAAGAACAAAATAATTCCCTAAACATTATGTTGCAAACACTTGCATTAGGCTTCACATGGGACTACCATGACATGAAGGGGATTGATCCAAGCCTATGAATATAAAGGATCTACATAAATGATGGTTTTAAAATAATTAGACAACCCCATAGAAGGATGAATCCTACCTCAAGCGAAATAGTCAAACCCGAGCTACCAAATTTACTTGATGCATGCTTTACTTACCCTATTTATGATAGTCAATGGGTGTCACCTTTACTTATTATCACCAATAAAGGAGGAAAATGGAGGGTATGTGTGGAATATAGAGAGCTAAACACATCCACTAGGAAGGATCACTTTCCAATACCTTTCATTGACCAAGTACTTGATTCCCTAGCAAGTAAAAGTTACATCTCCTTCCTAGATGGATTTAGTGGCTATAACCAAATAATGATAACTCCAGAGGGTTATGATAAAACCACATTTCCATGCCATTGTGGTACATATGCCTATTATTTTCTTCCCTTTGGACTATGTAATGCCCCAACCACTTTCCAGAGGGTAGTGCTAATTATTTTCTTAGATTATGCTAATGACTCCATGGAAATATACATGGATGACTTCACCACCTATGGATAAACATATGAATAAGAACTCAACAATCAAGAGATGGTTTTGAAAATGTGTTAAGAACACAATCTATCACTAAGACATGAGAAATGTTTCATGATGCTGACTCAAGGGGTTGTTCTAGGGAGTTTTATATCAAGTGAAGGAATTAAAGTGCATCCCAATTAGATTCAAATAATCTCCACACTTCCTATGCTAGGAAAACAAAGAGATATAAGTGATGATGATGATGTCACTTAAAACAATAGTGCAAATAAAGTCCTCATAGGTAGACCACATAGAACCTATCTTCTTGAAAGACTTGACCACGAAAACCTTAGGGTCTTTCTATGTAAATGGAAAAGTTGACTTAGTTCAATCCCAAGTCTGTAGTATTTAGGTCTTGACCATACTAGGTTCACTTTATGGTATGATGTGATATTTTTGTTAATCTCAAGGGGTAGATGGCTATCTCTAGTTTCGCTATTATTTCTAGTTTCATTAAGAATCATGAACATTAAGCATAAGATTTCTAGTTCGATCATAAAATAACTTCATGAAATAAAAAGATTTGTAATAATATTTCATGAACATCAAAAAAAAATTTCTATCACTTAAGTAGATTTAGCTTTAAGAATTCAAAAAATTCATAGAAAAGGAAATATTTTCGATAAATTTCCATCCATTAATCTGTTTTTTGGAACGTTTTCAAAAATATAAACATCTAATCTAAAATAAAGCATAAAAATACTAAAAAATAAAATGTCTCCTGGTTATTCTCCACGCATGCCCCAAGATATAATAAAATTAAAGAAAACTGCTTTATACTTAACCAGATTGCTTCACAGCTAGGCATAAAATAGTGCAAGTTTTTAAAGAAGGGGGTTTTGTTTGGACAACGAGTAGGTTTTTTATGCACCCTTAAATGGTACAATGTATAGTCTTGTTTGTTTAAACCAACAAAACTAGCTATAAGTATTCATGAGATAGGTAGCTATCAAATTGGCTTTGATATTGATGAAATTCTATGTACATACAAGTTTTTAGTCTGGAATGATTAAAAAAATAAGAAAAAATAACAAAACTCAAAAAATTTATGGCTCTTCCAACGTCCACAAACAATGAACTTAAAATAAAACTAAGGCAATAAACAACTTTTTATAGTAGCAAGGACCAAGAGTTCAAACATGAAGTTTATCAAGAGAATCAAAAATATCAAATCAAAATGTACCATGTGGCATATGTTAGTTGTCATTAGAATCTTCTAGACAAAATCAAGGATTTGACTTCTTCAACTTCAAATTTTGGTACACAACACTCCACGTTAAACAAGGCTATCATCATTCTTTAGAATACCAGACAAGAAACCTTTATCAAGACTAGGAACAACTTGCAAAATCAACTTCAAAAATATGTCTTTGTAACACCTCCAGTATCTAATATCTGGCATCTCCTTATATCTTTTAGAGCTCTGGTTCTGGGAACCTTTCTTCATTTTTCCTTAAATGATATTCTCGAAAATCACTTAATATTTGATGCATTCTCTCTTTTGGAATTCCCTATATTGCTTTCCAACTAAACTTGAGCCTGGTGTAATGTTTTGATATTTAGAGTATATTGGTATTCCTTTGCACTTTCTTTGTTTCATACCTAGCTATATTGTTTCTACAATGTATGATCTCATCAATAACTTCTAGGGTTAACAACTGAACAGGGTCATTATTTATTCTCTCAATCTATTCCTTTGAAACTTTTATTTCTTTACCCTCTTGTCCCAATGTTTGGGGATCACAATCTTGATGTGCTAACACTTCAATAAAATCTTGATCTTTATCAATCGACTTACTGCATTTCTCGGTGACCTTTTCAAATCTTCTATACATTGTACTAAGTTGTCACCTTCCCAACTTAATTTTTTTTCCATTTTTCACATAATGGAACTTCTTGTTTTGAAATTATATTTTCTCTTATCAATTCTTGGATATCCATTTGCATGAGATTTTCCACATTTTACTTCTCAGCATCAACCTTTTCCTAGAAAAATCTACATTTTCCTCCCAATCTTTTGGATTTTTCAAACCAACGATGTGCTTCCTTGTATTTCCCAATTGCATCTACAATAATTTCTTCTCATTTCTTTACCTGATACTCAATCCATTCTTCAAATACATTAATCCTATGGCGAATAGCTGCAATTGCATCCACCTATTCTGGTGACATATGTTTTGGATTTTGAGGCAATTCAGTATGTGCTTGACCAAATTGGGCTAATGATTTTACAAAATTCTCTAGGCTAGCATCCCGTTCTTTCAACTCTCTTTTCTTCTATTTACTTTTATGTACCCTAGCAATAGTTGTTTCTAAATTTATTTTTATTTCTTCTAATTCTTGCACCCAGGATGAATGTCCAACATCGATACTTGTTATCTTGTATTCCTTAGGCATTATCTCATGTCTATTTTTATCTACTACTGGGGTAGTTATATGGATTTTTCTACCTCCATCTGCATTCTTTTGTATGACATGCTTCATTTTAGCTCTCTACCTAGGCTTAGGAGTCTCCATTTCTTGCATAAAAAATTTAATATATAGAGGTATCAAGTCCACTTCCAATGGGGAAGTCAATTCATCGATTAACCAGTTTGGTGCATCTTCATCTCATTCTACATCTATAACATTTATCCATCCCTATCCTTCAGTATGTTCAGGAACTTCTTCTCTTAAATCTTTAGTTTTATCTATCATGTCCTCCAAAATAGGAATATCTTCAGTATTCTCTGGTATGGATTCTAGATTATTAGGTTTAGACACTGTCTCTTTGGTTCCAAGACTTATATTTTCCTATCCAGTCAAATGTTCAACATCTATTCCTAGGACATCACCTTCTTCATATCCTACCACATCGAGATTTTCTTCATCTCTAATCTTACCACCTGAAACTTGTGAAGGTTTCATTTTCAATCTCAACCTAGTAATTCCTTGACTTTTCAGTCACCTATGGTTGTTCATTATTATTTTGATCATTCCCAAGTGAAGGTTGGGAGTGAAAGGTATCTTCAATTACCATACCATCAACAATATTTTTTCCTACAGTCTCTAATGTTTCCATTTCAAGAACATCAGGGTTCCCCACTTCTGAAGCGAGTGTTCCTTTTATGAATTCTTCCTCTTTAATTTTTATAGGAATTGACCTTATATCTAGAATTTCTTCTACCATTGGTTGTACCATGGGTTTGTATTTAGACTTATTTTATTGTACTCAATCCCACATGGTGCCCCACTTATCCATTTGTTCCTTAATTTTAGTTTCATCTGCCTCTAAAATTTCATCCAAAACCATAAGAGTTTTCCCTAATGCGTGTTTCATAGTAGCCATATTGACTGAAGGGGGAGAAGTGAATAGTGTTTCATCTCTCTGAGATGCATAACTTTTCTATGTCCCATTTTTTTTTATCCCTGCCCCTTCATCAGTATTAGGTTTGGTCCTTGGTTTTTTCATGGAATAAGATGCCACTTTTGGTTTTACTTTTGATTGAACCTTGACTGATTCAACATCTCTTCATTTACCAACTAGTTTTGATGAAACTCCTTGGCCTAGAGCCTTAGGGGTCCTTTCTTTAATGTGTATACCAGTAGTTCTTTACTATCTTTCCTCTTTTTCTTAGTAGTTTCACCACACTCAAAATCATTTTCTTCTCTTCGTTTCTTTCTTTTATCTTGTGATTATGTGGGGTTTATTCCTTTCTCTCTTAAAAATTTACAAAAAATTATCCATTGTTGATTCTACAGCAAAACCACTATAGAGAATTCAACCATTGATGTTATTTCTTCATTTCTATAATCTGGGTCTGAAATGGGTACATCATACACTCTGATTTCATTGTAAGCCTTAATCAGTACTTCACCATCACCCTCCTCCATATGATCTAGAATATCATGAATCTTGAGGATTCACACAGATTCTAATCACAATCTTTCATATTTTCTCTTTCTTTCTATGTGCTCATCTTCACAATTTAACCAATAATCTTCAAGATGCTAGACATGAGTATGATAACCAGCTATATTCTTGGTAATATTCCCTTCTAGGTCATAATACTTTATTTGGAGTGGAAAGTACTCCAAATTATACATTTTCAACTCTTCTCCACAAAAATTGGCTACTCTAATTGCACTGCACTTGTAGTTCCCTATTATAATCAAAAATTTGAAAGAAGCCTTTTTATGAGTATGACTATAAAGAGCTTGGGACGACTTTAGCTATCTTACAAATTATAGCAACACCATTTTATCTATAGGGTACCTAGGAAACATGAAAGGATGTCCATCAAACCCTTCCACCCTCATGTAGGTGAAAGTTGGAAACTAAATGTAGTAGCCTCCAATAGGTCTAATGACACTTTTTCTTCCAAAGACAATATTTGAGCTTTGTCACCTTTAATTGTTCTAACCAAATTCATGGAAAACACATCACTAACTCTCTCATAATGCTCCTTGTATCCATGGATAGAAATTTGAGGTAAATTAGCATATATTAAATTGTTTCCTACCTCCTTGCCCAGAGTACCAATCCTTTTCAACCCTTGTTTTTTCCCCTTAAGCTGCAAGCATAAATCACATATGAAGAGATATAAAAACATTTGTACTTTGGATTTTTTTTTATATGATCGTGCAATATATCACTAATAAATCTTCTCTAATGCATTGGAACATGGCTTTCCATCAATTTTGATATAATTACAAACAACCATTACTCAAATTTACTGGCATCTCACAATCCAGCTATCTTGCTTAGCATAATTATAATATCTTGAGCATCTAGGTTGAACATAGACCTTAGAATTGGCTTTACCTACTTTGTAATCCTCTCCTAGCACAATTGTGTGTTCATAATTTCTCTGTTGTGTTTTTCAACACAGGTAGGTTTTGGCTTTCACCTTCATATCAATGTGGTACATTTGACTAAATGTAGGAAGACCAAATATATATAATTCCTTTCTCGAAGAGATCTACGTAATTTCTTTTCTCCTTCTCAATGACTCTTTTTTCTAGGTCGTAATGGTTCAAACATTCCATAATCAATTTAGGGGCCTCCATTACTAAAGGAAATACTCTTGTTAAAATTAACCCACTTTCTATAACATTCCTTGTACATTGAGAATCATTTTCTTGTCATGCCCATGTGAGGAATTCAACATCACAAGGCCCTCCCATATGAGTATCATTAGCTATCCCACCAATTGGTATAGCTTGCAAATTGTAGTATTTTAATTCATCTTTTGGTTTTGCTTCAGAAGTACTCATTTTCATCGGTGTATTCTTAATTTTCAAATACATGCTTTGTGTATGAGTTAGGGTTAAATTTAACCAATTTTTTAACAATTTGTAAAATTTTCAATTCTTCTTTTGGTAAAATTCAAATCAAAATAATCAACCTTTCAGTTTTTAAAGGGAAATACCATCTTCTCGAGACTTTCATGCATGAAAATGATTGACAAAATTTATTTTATTTGAGACATACCTTTTTTTTTTGTTGATAGTAATCTTTTTAGAATGCAGCCTTAAAATCCCTGGTAGCTATGTTCTCAGTTTATTGAAAATTATTTTTCCTTGTGCACCACAATATTAATTTTGTGCATTCAATGTCTTTTGCAAGTTTGCAGTATGACACGAAGTAGAGTGTTATAGAAGAAACTGCATGCTTGAGGTGATATCAAGTACGTGTATGTAGATTACCACCTTCATAAATTATCTATTACAATGCATTAATTTCTCAAATAAAGGTGTAATCATGGCGAATTAGAGTTCAAATTTTGAGCACCTAGGTTCTACCTGAGCTTACTACTAGAGGAAAAGATGATGCGGAAATCTTATGTGGAACTCTTGTGTCACTTTGATTTCTATGAGGAAAAATCCTTTTAGGATACGTGATCATTTATGATCACCAGGATTGGCAACCTCTGGTACCAAATCTTGGAAAGATTACCAGGAACCGAGACACTTACCTCCAAGTTTTATGGAAAACCAAGAGCAAAGAGAGGAACCAACAACTAGACTCAAGAGAGATCAAAAGTGATCCAAACATTTCATAATCAAACCTTTGATTTCTAACCTCTGGCTAAACAAAATGAAAATAAACCATTGCGTTATCTGATGTAAGAAAATACATCCATCGGGAACAACTTCTAGGTGATAGCTTAGTGAGTGGGACTAAGATCAATCAAAGATATGACATCCTTGATACATGCAAAAAAATTATGGGATTTCAGTTTCTGGTAAATTGATAAAACTTTGTGAAATGATTGAGAAACCAAATTCGGGAGAGAAAAAGGACTTAAGAAAAGACCAATAAAATTGAAAATGAAACTTGCAATTTTACCAACCCCTAGAATGACACCAAAGAAAGTGAAAGTGAGAGGAAATAAAAGAAAGAAAAAGGGGTCCACATTTTTCCAAAGGGACAAAATGGGGTGTGTTGTGAGACTACACAACAATAAGGAGTTTTTTAGGATGTGTAGGCTACTATAGAAGGTTCATTCAAAACTTCAACAAAATTGTAGTACCTCTATTTTTTTTACTCACCAAAGATAAAGAATTCAGATGGACCACATAATGCTAGCAGTCTTTTGGAGCACTTACGACAACCCTTACAAAGGCACTTGTCTTGAGAAGGCCAAACTAGACATTGTCTTTCTATATACACACTGATGCTTCTAAATTTTCCATAGGATCATTATTGGGACAAAATGGAGGTAATAAGGAGTATGTTATTTATCACAACAAGAAAAAATTACTAGCAACATAACTCAACTATACAATCACTGAGAAAGAGATGTTGTTAGTTGTCTATGCAATCAACAAGTTTCAACACTATATCACTAGGTACCTAGTCTTTATCCACACTGATCACATTGCAATCATATATTTAATGAATAAATCTATAGATGGATGTAGACTAGTTAGATGGTTTCTCTTACTATATGAATTTGATACAAACATAGTGGATAAGCCTAGGAAATCTAATGTGGTGGTAGATTTTCTATTTATATTTCCCACACAACTAGAAAAAGGTGTTGTGGATGATTATTTTCTAGATGAGAATTTGTTTTCTCTCAATGTACACACACCATGTTTTTTTTATTTTAAAAATCACTTAGTGGTAGGGTAGATACTATCACATTTCTCTCCTAGAGAAAAGAGATGGTGTACAAAATATTTCCATATTCTTGGGTAGTTTGTTACTTATTCTATAGCGATGAAATAAAAAATCAACCTCTCAAGAGGAGATACTCTCTAAATCCCACTATCAAGAGGAGATACTCTCTAAATCCCACTATTTATATGGAAAGAAAAGGTGCGGAAAACGCCTTCCTAATGCTAATTCTAAGAGGAATAGTGAAAATTACAAGGTTCAAATTTAATTATAGTTCATTAAAAATGCACATTACTGGAAGAAGAATAGACAATTAAAGCATACATATAATTGGACACCAGTATTTATGTGGGAAAACCCTTACAGGAGAAAAACCCACCACACCAAGTAAAGCCTCTTTGTATTACAGTAAACAAATTACATACAAGGAAAAAGACTTCACTTTCAGATGTCAATTTTATAGAAGTGACATTTCCCTTATCAACCTTGCACAAATCAAATCTTGATTATAGTTCTATGACTCACTATTACAATCCTTATACAACATACACCAAAGAACACAAATTGTCAAACCTCCAGTAACCCTTTTTCTATTATAGTTCACTGCAATGTATATACTACAGCCATGGATGATTCAATCTCTTTGTACAAATGGTTTGGTTTAGTTTCTTTTGTAGAGAAACTGTCGATCTTACTAGTCATGTGAACGGTCACCTCCAACTCAGCACAATCCTCAAATTTCCATCAAACAACTCAATAGTCAACCAAGTTTGTGCTCATTCAACCACAGTCTACCTTTGATTCCATCAACATGACCAACACCATCATCGACCAATTGAAAAATCTCATCAAAGTCCCAAGTCACCCTGACGTCCCAAAAGAACCATCACAACCACACACATCAACAAGAGTCTCCCTGATGTCAAACAATCAGCCTTATCGGCAGGAAATAAGCATTAAAGACAATCTGACATGTCACACTAAGGTCCCAAGTCATCCCGATGACCTCAAGTTCAAATCCATTATGAACCAACTCATCGACAAGAGTCACACTGATGTCCAACTAGAACAAATCTATCGAAAAGATCACAAGCGTCAGTCCAACATTCTCAAGTCTAATCAAAGACTGATGTTACCCTGATGCCTCTAAGATTGATGAGAGTCTCCCCGATGAAACTTCTCGGCCAGACCCACAACATCATCCTGAATTTAGAAACCCATACTGACAGTTCAAGTCACACCAATGACGAGATTGGTAAGACTCTTCCCAATAAATTTTTTTGACCAGAATCCTAGCAATGATATGAGTTAGAAAAATCCCACTGATAGTTCAAAGTCACACTGACAACTTATTTCAGTTGCGCTTCAAATGACCAAGAACTAGTCACACCAATCTAACCACTTTGGGCCTGTAGAGATAAACTGCCTGTCAGAAAGACATCCCAGGTGTCTCACCAATTTTCTTCTTTCAGAAGGTTCAAGTCAGATGATTGAGGCACATGTTTCCAACAAACTCCCACTTGACAAAGATATTTTGACACCTCTAGAGAATTCAAGAACTACTAAGATTCTTGGGCTCCAAGGCCCATTGAACTAGCACACCACCTGTACTTTTTTGTGCTCATTGGTTTCGTCAATGCATCTGCAACATTTTCTAAACAAACCTTTCGATCCTGCACCATATCTTGTACAAAGTGATACTACACATCAATATGTTTTGTCCTAGCATGTAAAGTTATATTTTTCACCAAACAAATAGCACTCTGACTATCAGAACAAATTGTAATTTTCCCTACACTGAACCCAATATCAGAATACAAACTTCTAAGGCAAACAACTTCTTTGTAGGTGTGAGTTTCTGCCATGTACTATGTCTTAGTAGTGGATAAAGTGACTACAACCCACCACTTGCTGATCCAACTAAATGCACCACCATTTAACATGAAAATATATCCATTGGTTGAACTTCGACTGTCAATGTCCCCTGCCCAATTAGAATTCACATAACCTAGAATTCTAAGTGACCTCTGTGAACTAACTGAGTTTCCCTGATAGCACAAAGTGTACTATGATGCACCTTTTAAATATCTAAATACTCTTTTCACAACATCCCAATGCGGCCTTCCTGGATTCACCATAAGTTGGCTAAGTAATCCCACTACTTGGGAAATGTCTAGCCTTGTACAAACCATTGCATACATTAAATTTCCAGCTACACTTACATAAGGCAATCTGGTCACGTCCTCCATCTTAGTAGGATATTTTGGGAAATATTCAACAAACAATTTTTTTCCCTACAACACTAGAACAACTAGTTGCTTGCAATCATGTTCATACCAAATCTCTCCAGAATAGTGTTAATATACTTACTCTAGCTGAGCCAAAGCTTTCTTCTCTTTTTTCCCCTGGTTATTTTCATCCCCAGAATATACCTAGTTGCACCAAGATCTTTCATTTCAAACTTTGCAGACAACTGAGATTTTAGATCTGAAATCATAAGCTTGATATTCCCTATGAACAACATCTAATCAACATAAAGGGCAATAATAATAACACAATCATTTTCACTTTTGAAGTACACACAATGATCTGATTTTGATCTTACAAATCCCAATGACAAAAAAAATGTGTCAAATTTTTGGTACCACATTCGAGGTGACTATTTTAAACCATACAGAGATTTCTTTAACTTGCAAACCAGATTTTACTTACCTTTTTCCACAAAATGCTCAGCCTAGGACATATAGATTCTTCTTTGAGATCACGATGAAGAAAAATAGTCTTCACATCCATTTGTTCAATTTCTAATTCATACGCTGCTGCAAGTGACAAAAGATATATGATAGATGTCAGCTTGGCTACAAGAGAAAATATTTCTCCATAATGAATTCCCTATACCTGGGAATATCCCTTCACAGCCAACCTCGCTTTATATTTTCAACACTACGATCCAGACCGATTGAATTTTTAAATACCGATTTACAACCAAATGATTTCCTACCTTAAGAAAAGGGCACCAAAATCCAAGTTTCATTCTTCTCCAATGATGCCATTTCTTCCTTCATGGCTTCCAACCAAGAGTTTGAGTCAAGAATTCCAATTTCCTCTTTTACAGTCCTAGGCTCATCAGTGCTAGTAATTAAAGCATAAGCACATTTTGCATCCAACATGGAAAAACCATACCTTTAAGGTTGTTGCTTCTCACATGTAGACCTCCTCATAGGTTGAGGCTGAGGTTGTGGTTCTTCTTCAGAACTCTTAGAGCTACTTGAACTCTCCTCATATTCAGGTACACTGTCTATTTGATGTTACTCTTTTTTTGGTGCTATAGGAATTTCAACATCATTTTCCTCCTTGACTTCTTTCATCCCTAACTTCAGATCCATTGAATAAGGCTTCAACTCACAAAAAATAACACTTCTAATGTACACAACCTTTTTCAGTCATAGGATTCTAGAGCTTGTATCCTTTCACACCAATTCCATAGCCAATGAAGATACATTTAACCACTTTGTTCTCCAATTTATATCTCTTATCATTTAGAACATAAACTTATGCTTCACAACCAAAGACACGAACATGTCTCAGAGAGGACTTCTTACCGAACCAAGCTTCCATAGCCATTTTTTCAACAAGTGTCGAAGAGTGATATCGATTTACCAAGTAACATGTTGTAGCCACAACCTCGGCCCAGAACTTCAGCTCCAAACCAACATTGCTCAACATACTTCTCACTTTCTTCATCAACATCATGTTCAACCTTTCAACAACTCCATTTTGTTGTGGAGTGTAAGGTATTGTCTTATGCCTTTTGATACCATGGTCCGTGTAGTACCTTTCAAAATTTGCAGAACAAAATTCATTGATGTTGTTTGTCCTCAAGCATTTAATTTTCTTACTAGTATAATTTTCAACCAAGTTCTTGGACTCTTTAAACTAACTAAACACTTCTGATTTAATTTTTAGAAAATATACAAATGCCCTCCATGAATAATAATTAATAAAAGAAACATAATATCTTGATTTCGATAAGAACGTTTACTGAACCAAAAACATCAGAGTCTATATAATCCAGAACACCAAAATATTTATGAGGACTAGAATAAAAAGAAACATGATGATGTTTTCCATATATAAAATGTTCACAAATTCAAATTACAAGATACAATCATCAAGCCCCTCAACTAGGTTTTCATTTTTCAAGGCTTTTAAGCCTTTCTCACCAATATTACTGAGCCTTTGATGCCAAAGCATGGTCTTTTTTGCTAGAAGTTTAACTTCGAAAGAGTTTGCACCCAGAGAAACTTTAGTCTCTTTCTCTCCATGAGAAACCATGCTTGACATTCCAGAGACACTGTTATATTGAACGACACGTGCATCCAGCTTGTACATAGTACTAATTCGAGTACCTCTAGCTAGCATGATTGAGCCTCTTGTCATTTTATAGCCACCATTCAAAAAAGAAACATGTACTCCAACATCATTCAACTTTCTTACATAAAGTAAATTCTGAGCGAGAACTAGTATATGCATTATGCCATCAATTCCTTTTATTCTTCCATCTAGGAATTGAATTCTAACTCTTCGACGACCAACTATTTCCAGAGATCAATCGCTTGCCAAATACACCTTTCCACCATTATATTTTTCATACTTTGTGAACCAATATGTATGAGATGTCATGTGGAAAGATGCTCAAGAATCAATCAACCAAACATCATTTGATGCCTAAGTTGCCAAGGCTGCAATGAAGGCATTTGCATTACTCTGAGAAGAACCATTGTCAAAAGAGTTGTTCTCCTTCTTATTTTTTTCCTCTTTACAATCCTTTTAGACATGATTAGGCTGCCCAAAGTTCCATCATTTCACCCTAGACTTCTTGCTAGGATATTTTGATCTCCCTTATGATTTTGATTTGGAATTCTTCTCCTTCTTCTTTCCCTTTTCTTTCGATTTTCCATGAACATAAAGAGCCTCCTTTGCCATCTTAGAAGATTTTCTTCTCATCTCTTTTGATAAAAAAGAAGCAACCACATCTTCCATCTTGAAAGTGGTTGTCATGCTCACTATAGCCGTTACTAAATGATCCCAAGAGTCAAGAAAAGAACATAATAGAAGCATATAGTGATCTCCGTCATCAATTTTCACACTCACAAATGTTAACTAAGTAATCAACATGTTAAATGTATTCAAATGATCAACCATAGACACCCCTTCCTCCATTTTCAAATATTAGAACTTCTTGCTTAGGAATAGCTTATTCACCAAGGACTTGCCCTAATAAATATCTCCTAGTTTCTTCCACAAATAATATGCAGTCTTCTCTTCATGAACGTTTAGGAGAACAAAGTCTGCTACACAAAGTCTTATGAATCCTTTTTCTTTTATATTTTCTAGGTCCCATTCTTCTTGGATCATGCATGAGGGTTTAGTTCTAGAATTTTTTTTTCAAAGATCACAATCCACTAACAGATCTTCCATTTTAAATTTCCACAACTCAAAATTGTTGCCATTGAACTTTTGAATTTCTACTCTTCCTGATCTGCTTGTCATCTCAATCTAAAAATGAGATTACCATATTCCTCTGCAAGACTCCCACTTTTGAATTAGCACAAAAAATAAACCCTACCCACAAGGATAACACAACTGGCCAGGCTTTGATACCACTTGTAATGAAAGAAAAGGTTTGGAAACTACCTTCCTATTGCTAATTCTAAGAGGAATAGTGCAGATTATAGGTTCAAATTTAATTATAGATCAATAAAATTGTACGTTACTAGAAGCAGAATAGACAATTAAAGCATACACATAATTAGACACCAATATTTACGTGGGAAAATCCTTACAGGAGAAAAACCCACCACATCAAGTAAATCCTCTTTGTATTACAGTAAAAAAATTACATACAAAGATAAAAAATTCACTTTCAGGTGTTAATTTTACAACAACAACATTTCCCCAATCAACCTTGTACAAATCCAATCCTAATTACAGTTCTATGACTCGCTATTACAATGCTTATACAATATACAATGAAGAAAACAAATTGTCAAAAATTTAGTAACCCTTTTTTTGTTACAGTTCACTGCAATGTATATACTACAACCATGGATGGTTCGATCTCTCTGTACAAATGGTTTGGTTCAATTTATTCTATAGAGAAACTATCAATCTTACGAGTCATTTGAACAGTCACCTCCAACTCAATACAGTCCTTCAATGTCCATCGAACAACTCAATAGTCAACCAAGTTCATGCTCATTCAACCATAGTCTTCCTTCGAGTCCATCGACATGAACAACACCATCGGCGACCAACTAAAAGATATCATCGAAGTCCCAAGTAGCCTCAACATCCCAAAAGAACCATCATGACCACACACATCACTAAGAGTCTCCTTAATGCCAAACAATCAACCTTATCGGCAGGACAACAAGCATCAGGGACAATCTAAAATGTTCCACTAAGGTCCCAAGTCATCTCGATGACCTCAAGTTCAAATGCATTATGCACCAACTCATTGGCAAGAGTCACACCAATGTCCAACTAGGAAAAATCCATCAATAAGATCACAGGCATCGGTCCAACATTCTCAAGTCTAATCAAAGACCGATGTTACCCCGATGCCTCTGAGATCGGCAAGAGTCTCCTCGATGAAACTTCTTGGCTAGACCCACAACATCGTCCTGAATTCATAAACCCACACTAACAGTTCAGGTCACATTGACGACGATATCGGTAAGACTCTTCCCAACATAATTTTTCAGCCAAAATCCAAGCATCGATATGAGTTAGAAAACCTGCATTGATAGTTCAAATTCATCATCATAATCATGCGATATAGGTGCAAAATCCAGTCCTTCTATGCCTATTGCGTTGACAAGACCAAACTCTATTGCCTGCTCTAGTGTCATATAAATATCTCTTTCTAATAGATAAGTAATTAATTCCTGATCCTTCTTTGTTGTACTTACATAAGTATCCACAATATACGACCGCAAGTCGTTCAGATACTCTGAATCGAAGCCTGATTCTATTGAAGTGGAGCGACGATCATAAGGAGACATATGGGGTTGGTGGATCATAATTGAAGCGTTTTAGTGTAATAATCATACGTTTATAATGCATTCTATGTTTCATTATTTGTTTTCTATTTAATCTTTTTTCTTTCTTTTGCGGAGGTCGATAACTATTGACTCCTACTACTTTAACATTGAAGAAAAGTTCAATCCAATTTTTGATCTTTGTTTTATTCGATCCTGAATCGACATTTAAAATATATTGATTTTTTTCAAATAGACTAACACTTTTATCTATAAGTACTAAATCTAGATATTGAACTTCATACATAAATATTTCTCCTTTACTATCATTTACAAATAAAATACAAATGTCTATATCCACCTTTACAACAACGACTTCCTTTAGTTGTGCTTTGGCAAGACCAGGCACTAGTGACACCAATCTGACCACCTCGAGCCTTTAGATATAAATTGTATGTTGGAAAGACATCCTAGGTATCTCACCAATTTTTCTCTTTCAGGAGGTTTAGGTCAGAAGATTGAGTCACATGTTTCCAACACTATCAAATCCTCTCTCAGAAACCATATAATAAATAGTAGAGATTTTACTGCAAAACAACAACTATGAAGCAATTTTCATTAATTCAAACTTGCACAAATGACTTACAAACATCAATATATCTGATTATATCAAATATTATAGTCAATAGGAACAATATACAAGAGTTAAAAAAAATTATAGTCATATTTTAAATATGAAACTACTAAGAAAAAATAGGTGCAATTTCTCTCCATTTAATACAAACTTCAAACAACAAAATCTGCACTTTCAATCTTCAATATATGGTTAAATCCACATTCAAACATGAATTTAATCTTATATTTTTTGTCTCAACACTATATTAGACTTGAAAAATCATGGATTCTACCTTCTTGCTTCAAAAATTCATTCCTAGGAAGTACCAGCTTCAATTTGGCAGCAACAAACCCCCAAAATGACATAAATAAAGCATATAAATTAACTCCTTCACACCTTTCCTAAATCCAAATTTTATATGCCTAGAAATGGATAATATTCTTTCAAAAATGAATTTAAAATAATTAAAATTTGAAGAGGCACCTATTTGTAACATTAATCCATGATTGGCCAAGAAAAAGAAGCCACTTCCTTATAAATAACAGCCCCAAAATAGAAAATCCAAACCTCTTGCTCTTCGACATCCAAATTCTTCATGAAAATTTTTAGCAACAATAAATTAGTTGGCATAACCCTTAATTTCCCAAATCACATTCACAAGAAGGCATATTTAAATATTTTTCCTTGAAAATGCCACAAAAATGAGTCTAAAACACCATAAAACTGCAACATAACGACTTGGCCAAATATTTATCAAATATTTTAGGCCTGATTCCATTTTTTTTTTCCTACAATAGGAAAAGACTAAACTAAAGTTAAAATTAAAATTAAATATTTTTTGGCTGATGCAAGATTGCTATTCAACCATGGATGCTCCTACATTAGACACCCAAGGTGGAAAAATTTTGTGATCTTGGTTTCACAAAATGGAGTTGGATGGTAGGACCATCATTTCAAGTTACACACAACCTTTAGCAAACTCCATTACTAAATTTGGTAACACCAATGAGTTCTTATTTCTCCTCTTCCAACACCTAGCCATAGCAAGTATCCTTCTCTAACAATTCTTCTCTGCACTCAACATCTTCAATGTGGATTGTCTCCACCAAAAACCAACAAAATCTACTAAATACAACTCACACTCTCTTCCAATATTGTGGGATTCAACCCACAATAGTCTAACCACCTCCAACAAAATGCACCTGCACTAAACTTTGCAACACCAAACAAATCTTCTACATACCAAACATCACTAGAAAACTTGGTTTGAAAAAAATATGAATCAATATTATCATTTGATGCAAACCTTTCATCTACTTCAAATTCACTCCTATCTTCATCAAAAAAATGAAAAATATTATGCATTAACTCTTTCTCTACAACCTTTTTCTCACCACTGTTTGTTGCCATATCTTCTTCAACTTCACTCCCAGCTGCACTTTCATTTTCCAACACTTTTAATTCCACTAAAGGACACACATCTACTACCACAACAATAATTTTCGCCTTGATTTATGCACTTTATTTTTACTTCTTATCCTCTGCTACAATCTCACCATCTTCCTTCACATTATCCTCAAAGCATACTTCTGCAATATTTTCTCCTTCCTCTTCAACTACATACACAACTATAACAAAATATTTTCCTTCCTTATTTTTCATTTCATCAAACACTTGTCACACACTTTCAAACTTCAACCTCTTAGGTATAGACTGTCTTGCGCTCAAAAAATTGTCTGCACACCACACACATTCCACCCCCATGTCCTAGTGCAAATTGCCTCCAATCAACACTTTAGCATGCAAACTTAGGAATACTAGCTATGATACCATTGATGAAATAAAAACTCAACCTCTCAAGAGGGGATACTCTCTAAATCTCACTATCAAATCCTCTCTCAAAGACCATTCAACAAATAGTAGAGATTTTAATTTAAAACAACTCTGAAGTGATTTCCATTAATTCAAACTTGCACAAATGACTTACAAACATCCATATATCTGATTATATAAGATATTACACTTAATAGGACTGATATACAACAGTAAAATAAAATTATAATCAGATTTTAAATATGAAACTACTAAGCAAGCATAGTTACAATTTCTCTCCCTTCACTACAAACTTCAAACAACAAAAACCTGTATTTGCAATCTTCAATTTGTGGATGAATCCACCTTCAACTATGGGATTAATCTTCCATTTTCTATTTCAAAACTCTCTTAGACCTTATAAATAATTGGTTCTACCTTTTTTCTTCAAAAATCCATGCCTAGGAAGCATCAACTTCAATTTGGTAGCAACAAACCTTGAAAATGACAAAAATAAAACATAAAAATTAACTACTTCACACCTTTCCTATAAATCCAAATTTTATATACCTTGAAATGGATAATATGCTTTCAAAAATGAATTAAAAATGATTAAATTTTTAAAAGGAATCTTTTTATAACCTTCATCCATGATTGGTCAAGAAAAAGAAACCACTTCCTCATAATAGAAAAAGCCAAACCACTTGCTCTTGGGCATCCAAATTCTGATTGAAATTTTTTAGGAACAATAAATTAGCTGTCATAACTTGCAACTCCCCAAATCCCATGCCTAGGAAGAAATATTTGAGTATTTTTCCTTGAAAATACCACAAAATAAAGTCCAAACCTCCATAAAATTGCAACACAAGAACTTGGCCAAATATTTATCAAATATTTTAGGCCTTATTACAAAAATTTATTCACCTACAATATGAAAAGATCAAACTAAAGTAAAAATTAAAATTAAATAATTTTTGGTTGATGCAAGATTGCTAGTCAACCATGGATTCTCTTGCATCATATAGAGGTCTAGATAATATAATGAGGAGATGTATAAGAGAGGATGAGATATTTAACATTCTAAAAGTTTTCCATCATGAGCCCTGCGGGGGTCATTTTGTAGCCAAAAGGATTGCACTCCAGATCCTCACAACAAGCTACTATTGGCCAACTCTTCATAAGGATTCAATAAAGTATACAAGGAGTTGTGATAGATGTCAAAATATGGGCAAGCTAGCAAGGACAAATGAAACACCTTTTCTGCCATAGTTGGCATTAGCACCATTTGATAAATGGGGTCTAGACTTTATAGGACCAATTTCAACAACATCTAATAATGAGTACATTTTAGTTTGTATATACTACCTAACAAATTGGGATGAAGTCAAGGCGTTAAAATTTTCTAGAGATGGGAATGTAGCTAAATTCTTGTATGAAGACACTTTTACCAGGTATGGAGTACCTAGAGAAATTGTGACTAATCAAGGTCCCCATTTAACTTTTGAACTCATTTCTAAACTAGTTAAATAATATGAAACTACACATAGAAAATGAACACCTAATCACCCCCAAGCCAATGGGTAAGTGGAGGTTACAAATAGAGAGATTGAAAATATTCTAACCAAAATAGTACAAATTCACAAGAAAGAATGGGCAGCCAAATTACCTGAGGTAGTATGGTCCTATAGAACAACATGGAAAATAACTACAAGTTTCACACCTTATGAGTTGGTGTATTGTAAAATAGAAATTCTGCTAATATAGTTTGAATACAAGACATTTAGAATAGTAGTTGAACTAGATATGGACTTCACAGCAACACAAAAGGAGAGGCTACATAATATGAATGGGTTAGATGAAATTAGAATGGATGTCGTGCATCACATAGAGATAATTCAAATAGAAAGGACTAAATGTAATTATGAATTTATAAAAACTAAAGAATTCAATGTGGGTGACTAGGCTTTATTATATGATTCTAGGTAAAAATATTAGAAGGAGAAGCTACAATCTAGATGGTCAAGACCATATGAAATACACTAGGTATTCCCAAATGTAACATTCAGATTGCATACCATAGATGCAGTTAGATTTTCATTGTTAGTCAATGGCCAAAGACTAAAGATATACAAGAACCCAACAAAAAAAGATGGTTTCCTTCTTTCTCTAATGCATTAATATGGTCAAAGTAGTTGTTTTGATACAAACATAGTACCACAAGATAAAAACTTGGTAGAAGATACTACTAGTTCTCAAAGTTACTCAACAAATGAACTACACAACTCACCTACTAAGAGCACATAAGTATAATTGCTTATCCCACTTCACGTGCACACAACACACGAGTGACACAAACACAATCATTTTCAATACTCCTTCACTATGCAATAGTGACATGTAGCATCATGAATAAAAATTTCCATAGTTCATAATGAGTCTTGTTATTGAAGGTACCTATAATAATTACCTATCAAAAACTTCAAAAATTTGTGCTAAATTAAATGCGTAACCATCCACACTAATTCCATTTTTTTTGCACATGCAATGATAAGCCTCTCATATCACTACATGCAGCTTAACAAGTTCATTCCATGTCACCTATCTTGATTTTCATGCATTTGAACAATCCATTCATATTTCATGTACTATATGTTCCACAACCTTCTGATTTGCATGCACCAACCTATCATTTCCACCATCAAAAATTGCAATTACCAATATAAAATCACAATCAAACAATGAACACTCTTACAACAGATCACGCGTGCGGAGTTAAGTTCATCCAAAGTGATAAGTACACATACTAATTTTCTATTATTAACATTGATTTCCAATCCTTTCAATATGTCCTTACATTTAATTATACATGCTTTACATTCATTTATTTTATTTCCATAAACTATAATCATTCCCTTTTCCTTATGACGTACATTGAAGTGAAGTCACTTCAAGATTTTAGTTGGGGGAGATAGTATATTATTTCAAGGTTTTTAAAATTTCTCCACCAAAAGAAACAAGCACAAAAAAAAATAAAACTATTTTTTCCCTCTTTTCAACCTTCTTATCATCTATTCCCTAGTTTTGAGCCGATTTCCAAGCCAATTTAAGCTAAAATAGATGAAACAAAGGTAGAGGACAGAGCAATTGAAGTTGCAATGGAAGAAGTGCATGCAAGTATAAGAGCCATAAAGGGTTGGAAAGTTGGTGAATTTGAAACGCAAGCTAAAAATTTTAGAGTTTGATCAAGGAAGAGTAAGATTATCCCATCATGGGAGGTGATATTGTTAGGAGGGAACCATATGCACTCTAGCAGGTATTGGAGGACAGATTAGTCTTGACCATTTCCAAAGAGTAGGATGGTTAGATTACCTTTTTAAGTTAACTAAATACAATGAATATATTACAAGGCAGTTAGTACAAACACTACAACATGATGAAGCCACTATTAGAGGATTGAGGCTTTAAGGGGCTGCAATTGCAGAGGTATGTTGCCTACCAACAAATGGAGCTGAATTCCCTATTAGAGAAAATGCAGTAGCTACCAAGGAAAAATTCAAGAAGCCTAAAGAACATCTAGACTCATCATCATAGGGCATCAAGAGGTTGTCACTTCCATGTGAATGGGCTTCTTGTGCATCTTACATTATTAAATATATCACTTATGATCATAGACAATTCATTCTATATATTGTAAATTTTAAGATTTTGAGTCAGCTTCATCAAAACAAATTGGTTAATGTACCTTTTTTCCTCTATAATTTGTTAAAGAGAATTGGGTTTGAGTATCAAAGGAAAATAAATGATTCAGCTCTATCACATTACTATTTGGCTACCCAATTAGTAAAGAGAAGCCTTTGTATCTAGTACCCACATGTTTCCTAGGAGAGATTTTTGACAAATGTGAAAATATTAATAATATTGTTGAGGAACCAGTTGTTCCAAAAAACCTAGTGTCACCTATTGCATATTTAAGGGAAATTCCCTTTGTTTCACCTACTACTTCACCTACCCATAACAAGGGAGAACCAGAGGACCAAAGTGTGCAAAGATCTAATTAGCCTACAACAAAAAAGGTACATGAAACCCTAGCTTCTTCTAAAATGTCAAAAACTAGATTGAAGAGAGGTAGTTCTTCTACACCTTCAAAGGTGTAGAAAAAGAATCCCACCCATCCAAGGTGTTCGCACCACTTGAAAATAAAAGGTTCCATGAGAGGTAGTGTTAAGAAACCAGAAGTAGAAGAAATTATGATAGTAGGGAATAATTCAGAATTAAAGGAAAATGTTTTTGAAAATGTGCATGTTCCCACAAAAGGAAATGGTACTACATCCACCACCTTTGAATTAGATTTAGACGACATTTTTTTTGCAAACAAAACTAGGAAAAGAACCCCAACTAGCCCTAATAGGGAGGGTTATGATTACATTGGGGGTGGTGACGAACAATTTTTGAAAGATGAGGATTTGTTTTTAGAGCAAAGGAATGTAAAAATGGAGTTACAAGAATCACTAGAAAGGATTAAGCAATTAGAAGAACTGGTAAAAACTTATGAACAAAGGGACAAGGAAAGAGAATTATAAATTTAGGAATTAGAGGAGAAATTGCATACTTATGGGCATGGGTCTAAATTATACTTGCTTACACAACTTGCAATGGTAAAGAAACATGGAGCTTGCAACTAAGACCAGAAGACCCCCTACTATAAAAAATCCAACCTATCATACAACCGTCTCTCTAGGTTACCAACTATGTAAAGTTTCTGAAGGATTAGCTCAACAGAAGGAGAATTGGAAGAAAGAAAAAGAAACAATGGTTTTAGATCACACAATAGTTCTAGAGAGTAAAGACATTAAGTTGAAAAATATAAAAGTCAAGCTTGAAGAAGTAGAATACAAGGCTATTCAAATTTTTAGGTGCAGACCTCCTGCTAGGACATATGCTTTATTCTTATAGGAAAAATTCTAGAGTTATTAGTTTAGTAGATTGATAAGTAATCTTCCAGTTGCAATGAGTAGGAAATTTGATTTTCTCAATACTTTTATTGATGCCAAACTTGATGATCAAGACCAATTATGTGAATTTTATTTACACAATTATGTAGTGCCAAATGATATTGATTAGAATCCATTAATTTTTGTGGGTGATCTACAAATTAGGGCACTAGCATCATACTTCAGGAATGAAAGACAAAGGGGAGATATGATGCAAGAATATGTTGAAAGGGAGAAGTCAATTTCCCTTGCAATTAGAAGGGAATCCAAAAACCCCCATGTGATCATAGAGGAATTGACAAAACTCATGTAATATAAAGGTGTGGGTAGACAAATCATGAATTTGATGATCAAGGACTATGACAAAATGCAAAAATTAATTGCAGGATTCATGCATCATTGTTTTTATTTGTGCAAGAAAGGTGGGAAAACTTAACCCTTTAGTTAAAAAGGAAAGAGACTCACTCTGTTTATAATTTCATATGCCTACTCTAGAGAACACACAGGTACATGGATATTTCCAAAGAAAAATAAATTAAATAGGTACCACTTACTTTCCAACCACCAATGCTTCTCTACCTAGTGCCATATTGGACAGGGGAAAAGAATAAGAAACATATGGAAGTTGAGGATACTAGGATGGATAGACTTGCATGATATGGAGTATTTTATTTGAAATATATTAGTATAGTGAATATTTGTACATATCTCAGGGAGATCACTTTTCAATAAAGCCTCCAACCCTAGTTTATTTTCTTCGGGACAAGCAAATGGGTAGTTTGGGAGAATGATGAGTTTAGTTATTTGTTATTTTTTAAATTTTTTTATGTATAATCATAGAAATTTCTAGGGACTTAAACATATTCCTATATGTTACTATATTTTATGCTCATTTTGCAAACCTGATCCTGATTTCAAGTATTTAGAAATATGGTTATCATGTGATAGTTATTATATAATCAATGTATGGATGTGTATGAATTACAATGAATATATGTGGTTAATTTATGGTTATTAGTATTGTGTAGTTGTTCTATAAAATAACTCTCATCCAAGGAAATAGAGGAGGTATACTGTACCCCATAGTAACTAGAGGTGTAGCCTAAAACCAAAGGAGTTTCTAAACACCAATGTAGGGCAGTTTCTAGAATTAGTTGAGCACAACAATTGTAGAAATGAAGACACTTATTAAAGATGATTGTGCATCATTATGAAATTCAGTAAAGAAGATAGAGGAGAAGAACTATATTATAGTTAGGATTCTGGTATGACTATTTCAAATAGTCCACATTCTAATTCTTGTTGCAGCAAAGTCATAGTTCTATTTGGACTCTTCTTCCTTTTTCAATCATAGTTTAGATTGCTTAGTCTTTATCACGCTTTGATCTATAGGGAGTGTTGATTTATAATTTTAGTTTAGAGTAATTTTTTTAATAAACTCCCCCTTTCCTATATGTCTGGCTCAACGGTTGAGACATAATGAGTTAGTTAATTATTCAATAGTAGATATAGCTATCAAATAATTTTCAACTAGTTGTTGTTCTTACACGAACAATATTTATTGCTCAATCATGATTTCATTAATAAGATATCCTAGTATAATATTATGTGGTATTTTGAGTTATTTCATTAATGGTTTTAAGTTATTATGACTTTGTTAATCTAAGAAGATAGATTTAGGTTAGATCAATGGAGACAGTCACTTGAGAAAGAACCACTCAAGGTAACTATCCCTCACTTTATTTTTTATATAATTACTTCTATTATAGTAGTTATTTCATAAATGTGTGTTGTGTCATTTAGATTCCTTATGCTACAATTGTATATGTATTCATGAACAATTATTTTTTCCCATTCATTCTTTAACTTTTTGCAATCTGTTGTACTTTGGAGTGTAGATTTAGTTAACAATATTAGTAATATTCCAACATTCATTTCTTGACAATGAACTACTCATAGTCTTACATTGTAGGTACCCACATAAATAGTGCCAACATTACTTCTTTTACTACTATGCATTTTTATGATTTCTCGGCAATTGTAAACACCTATGCTAGGATTATTTAGGTAGTCTTGAGTCTTTGAAAGCACATATTGTGCCAATACCACTACAATATTACTATCCCTAGTCAATAATTCAAGGTATTTCCAAAGGTTCAACTAGACTATTAAGCTAGGTTTCCCCTCTGAATTGTGTGATTGATGCCAAGTTTACTAGATAATAGTAGGGACTCTACATGTTGCATCACCAATATTCCTATTCTTAGTGTTATCCTTTGACTAGAATTAAATTATTGTCTTCAAATTTCTCATTATGTCTGATTGATTCCACATAGGTCCCTTTTGATAGTGGACTATCAAATCATATCTTGAAGTGTAATCCTAACAAGGCTACTCCATCCATCCTTATCAACTAACTATTCTCTAATTTGAAAGCCACAAATCTCAAAGGTTTTTCTAAAGTGACTATCTTTTGAGTCTTCTACATTTGATGCATTGTATAGTTGAATCCTTTTGAGTTTTCTGCTAATGAATATATCCTTTAAGGATTGTCATTATTTTCTTCTTGACCAAGAACTTCCTAGTGTTAACCCACTATCCTTTGATCAATAGACATGCTTTCACTATTATTTAGTCTACCTTCTCACTATAGGTCTACACTAAGCATGGTTACCATTGAGACTATTTTTGCAAAAATAAGATTTCCATTGAACCTTGGTACTATCTCCTACCTATCACATGAGACTCAAAACATGATCATCAAGCACTAATAGTGAAATCTTGAGCATGTTTTACTACCTATATATAGAAGATAGACATAGGTTGCATTCATATCTAACATAGAATATCATGATCTTCGGATGGCTACTTAGAGGCTAACCATCACATTCTTATGGAAAATACTTAAAGCTTAATGAGACAATTCTTCAAGCCTACCAATGAGATGATTTCCCTTACCTATTGAATGGTGCACTTGACACCAATCACTTCTTTCTCTAAGATAATTCCTTTCATATACTTTTGTTGGATTGATCCTTGAAGCTTGTCACTATCTCTTAATAGTATCCATTTCAAACACTAAATTCATGCTATTTGTAATCATCTCAATAAGCATCCCACCAAACTCATGATCAATCGTACTTCAAGCTATCATAGCACTATCATTTACATGGTGCACTTTTCAAGAAATCACTACCTCCTCAAGAATGATTTTGTGCTTCCTATACAACATGTCTCTACCTTCAGATATAAGTGATAATTCTTGTATACTTACTTGCATATAATGAACTTATCAAACAATATAACCCTAAAAATCCAAGGTTTTCATGCACAAGAAGTTGCTAAGGGTTTTTCCTTCAAGATAATACATCATATATGATGATTGCCATATTCTATAACCTCATAATAGCTTCAAATTATAGAGATACAATATTCTTACCAAGAAAATCTACTACCCCTTTGTTACCTAACAATCTTCAAACCCTAGGCACCTTAGAAAGACTTCCACTAGCTTCATACACCATGCGCTTGCACTCAACATAGTCAACATTATAAGTGTGCTTTCAATATGAGACCTGGCAATTATCTTATTCTTTGTCCTTACTTGTCACTATTTGACAGGTTACTTAATACCTTCAAACCATGATTTTCGATGCCAACACTAAATTCCTTGTTCCATGGTACCTATACACAATGAGAGGTCACTACGCCCATTAGCTGAGATATATTGTGAATGCCTATAATATTATGACCCTTACCCAAATACATCTCCCAACTATCACACATCGCAAATATTCAAGGGGTTGCTTCCTCTTGAAACCTTAAGGGTTTTACCCTCACTACCCTTCATTACTCAAGCCTGATATGAAGGCTACCCTTTTGCTATTTTGAATATCAATATCAAGAGATCATATTCCTAACTGTATTGTATTGATGGATCATTCAAGGTTTGTATTTTTATAACCACTTAGACCTCATCAATGGTTATAGTCACCATAACATTGATATTATTAGCCAGATCCAAACAATTGAAGATCATAGCCACTTGGTTCTCATTCACTTGGAACTCATTAACATTAATAATGACCTAGAAATAATTATCATCAACAATAAACTAGAAATCATTCACACGCACTGGTAAAGGGACCATGACTTCAATTTTTTGCACACTCACGTCAACTTTCATTTCTTAACTATTGTCTCTTGATGATCCAGACATGATGGCTTCAACAGTGATGATACAAATCCACTATGCCTAATACAAAACCATTATCTCTTTGTTAATTCTATGAAACCCTAGGACTTAAGATTAGTGATTCAAAATCACTATTCATTTATTACACTTGCAAATGTTTTTCAACTTGAAACTCTCCTAATGCTTATTGATACATCTCCTTAAATTCTTTAGAGGTTTAAAAGGTATCTTCATTCATGAAAAATCATTCACAAAAACAAATATAAAACCTTAGCCCATGCTTAGAAGGAAAGGAGCCTTCAAACAGATGAAAAAACCTTCATATGCAAGAAGGAGGAAAATAAAACTCATTTTTCCTTTTGCATCTCAGAAATGAAGCAAACCAACACCAATACAATTGAATCACATAGAAAAATGGTAGTGAATACAACCAAACTTCTAAATAAAAGGTGAAACTAATTAGGAATGTTTCCATGGAGTTGTTCCTTCATTTTATTTAAGTGAAACTCATGAAATACACTACAACATCTTGGTTGTTTTTTTAGAACCAAACTTGATCTCACCATTTACATATGAATCTACTAGAATCCAATGATAAGTAAAGGCAAGGATTGGCCAACGAACAGGTACTATCTTTCTAGACTAGACCTCTACTCTTCGGGCTTTGTGAAACCCAAGACAGTAATCCTTATAATGTTCAAATGATATTTACCTATTATTTTATCTTGAACATTATAACAAATAAATGTATTCCTATCAATTTCAAATAGATTAAATTCCTCAAGGATTTGGTGAAACCTTAAGTAAATTGCTACCTAAAGCAAGGAATAAGTCAAAATGCGTAATGATGTGTTGTCATTAAAGGTGTTTAGATGATTTTCTCTCTCATTTTGAGCTCCTCGTCAAGGGAATGACCAAATCATTTACATTCAAGATAACCAAACAAAATAGACCAGTGCCTCTATCTTTGGGTAATGAAGTCATATCTGTAATAATCTGTAATACACTAGCAATTTTGATTTAGCATTTTTGGGGACTATTGACATATTGCATTATAATATTCAACTGACTATGTCGAAAAAAACACTACTTAGCAATCCTACAATTTTCCCTCATAAACCTATGATCTTATTCAAGCATTTAATCAATTCCTTGAACCAAACTAGAAATAAAATCAATCATTCAATTAAAACAATTGAAGACAAACAAAAATACCCTTAACCATTTTATTTATAATCTAGAAGGGAAAATACATAAGAGAAACTGTGCTTCTGAACTAGCATTTTAATTTATATACTATTTCTACTGTAAAACTAATTAAGATAATTACAAACCAACTCATACCCTAGAATCCATACTAATCTATTCATTTATGCATGAATTTACAAATTGTTCCTTCATGAGCCAAATTTTCAACCTAGACCACTTGAGACCCAAAATTCAAACCCCTATAACTGGCCTTGATATCCCATTTATAGAAATATGGGAGCAACAAGCTATAGGCCAAATTACCATTTTAGTCACATTTACATTTGACACTTAATTTCATTTTCCATTTTAAGATTCCCTTAGATAGTTACATTTGATCATTGCAAAAGTGGGGGGAAAGAAAAAGAAAAAACCCATCTAGTCTATTGAAGAAGAACAACTAGCCATCCAAAAGGAATTTTTCGTCATTGCAACAACACCAAAATATCTTGTCCACATAAACCAAAGAATTTTCTCCACATCAACACCCAAGACAAAAACTTATATGTTCACTGAAGATGATGAGCCCACTGTTATGGTAGCGGTTTCATTGAAAACAAAAAGAGAACTGAGGTGCTACTCTAATTCATCGGAATCAAAGTAGACACACCCACTCCATGTTATTTCTCAAATTGGAGAAGTTGCTACCCCTCCATCATTAGAATCCTCTCTTTCCACTAGTTTGAGAAGGTATTGGCCATACTCTGAGTCAGTGTTTTTTTCATCGCTCAAAGGACTAGTTGAATCCCCCATGGGAGAGTGATGCCTTCTCATATAAGAATCATAAGCCTTGTGGTACATATTATTCCTCTTCCCCCAAGACTTAACCAGCTTCCCACAAGGCTCACACTTGTCACAACCAAAAACCCTATTCCTTAGGTTGTAATTACTCATGAAACCACCCTTCTTAAACTTCTTATGGGTTTTCTTCTTATCCATTGGCACTAAAAAAGCTATTCATGTGCCTTGTTCAATTTCAAGTGTATCATCCTAAAATTCAAGCATGATAATCCTCATAGACCTCCTAGCTAGATGGGTAGACTCACTAGGCTTACTCATTCTTACAGGACACAAAACAAGGAATAACCAATCTTCACTTGCAAAAAAACTCACCATTTTATGCTCTCCTATTGAAATTGCCGAATGGAAGCCTCAAACCCTTACAATGCTAACTAGCCCAAGTAAAACGTTGGTAATTAAATGTTAGAAACCAAGATTGGACATGCAAATCAAAAAACACCCTCCACAAGAGAAAAATTAAAAAATAAAGAGCAATTTGCATGAAGATGTGCAAATGAATTATAATCAAGAATTAAGAAATTACAAAAGATGAATTTCTTTATAAAATAAAAGTATGCATAACCTGTTGATGGTGTTTTCTGCACAACAACAACTCAGCCATAATGTGATATCCTATCTCTCTTGAAAGGTAAATCTCTATGGGAAAAGAGATAACCCCAAGGTCTCTAATGTTAGGTCTTGACAATGCAAATAAAACAACTCAAATATAATGTGAAAACACTGGTAATCACAAAGGGACCTTACTACAAGAAAATATTAGACTCAGATTTATCAAATTTAGCAATATATTGATACTTCAAAACCTAAAACTAACCAAGATAATGAAAGAAATAACAAAATATAATGGATTCAAAGAGATTTCTAAGACTAATTCTAACCCTAAGATTAAAAATACAAAATATGAAATGCTAGAAATGGACCAATCCATCATAAAATGATTCTTGTTCAACCCAGATAAATTTGCAATCTTATAAAAATATTGTAATCTTCTAAGGTGTTAAATATTTTCACAGTATGAATATTCATTCAAGACAATCCTATTGCAATTGAAATGAACAAGCACTCATAATTGAACTAAGCACAATTTTAAGTCTAGGCTAAGTTTGCAAAGCACCTAACAATCAGCTAACTACAAAAAGTATGGACTAGGGATTGCTGCAAACACTTCAAGCATAAAACCCTAAACATCATCAAATCATCTAACATCAAATAAACTTAAGCAATTTTAAAGATATAACATCAAGAACTATTCCAGATAAAACTCAACACAAGAGAGGCACCAAATCACAATGTCTCTACTTGTATTAAAGCATCCAAAGTAGCAACAATTCCAATATTTTGTTACAACATATGCTTGAAAGGATAAACTAAACTCTAACTCTAATCCTTGCTCTTAAAATTCGCTCTAATGTAAAATTTATCTAACTTAACCCCTTACAAATGAAGCATAATGCCAAACTCATAGAACCCCTAAAATATGTTGACCCAATTATGATTTACAATAATAAATGGCCACACAAGAGGTCGGCCAAGAGAAATTCAAAAAATATGAAATGTGCAATATGCACCAATTTCATCCAAGTCGGCCTGGGGTCTCCAACAAAACTCGGTCCAATGCATGTGAAGGAAGAGGAGAAAATAATGGGGAAGCACAAATTCTGATGTAGCATTGCATTAACTACTTCCCCCTTTGTCCTTAGCATGCTTTACCTCATTTTGCACCAACAACAATACCCTATCCAAGTCGGCAATAGGTGGCATAGGTATAACCCTAACTCCCCTCTCAAGGCACTTGATATCATCCCCTGATTTCCTCACTATATTATCCCAATCCACCTTATTTTTTTGATACCTATCAATAACTGTAACGTAAGTTTCTGCATCATCAAACTGATGTTTACTGATAGGGCCCTCATTGACTGGAGAATATACATCTCACCACCATTTTCACAACTGCTCCACATTAAGATGCTTGGGCGAAAATTTCATTCTCCCTGTCATCACTTCAAAGAAAGAAATACACCTATTGTATATTTCAGTCAAAGTCTCTTCAATTTGCCTTCCTTGTTTATATATCTTCTTCAAGGACTTCTACCTCATCTGCAAGATTTCAAACCATTCCCAAGGCTCTACAATTCTTGAGGAAGGGAGAATTCCATCCTTTATCAATTGATCCTTAGTGTATTCCATGATAGTCTTTGTCTTTTGCAGTAGGAGATCTGGATCTTCCCTATCCTAAGCCAACACATTCTTCAACCAATATAAGTACCTCATTGCATCTCCTCCAGTTGAAAGGATGTCCTTGATAGCATCATCTCCCTTGGTTTGCACTCCCTACAACCAACCAGTTGTAGCATGTGTGGTTTTCTTCATTCTTTCCAACTCTGATATGGTCTCTTGATGTAAGAAGCCTACAACAGATGAGCAAGCACTGATGGATTGCAAGGGTTTCATCAACTCCTACAAATATCTCTTAAGTTTCCCATTTTATTTCTCCAATTCTGATTTAGTCTATACCTCTTCCCTCAATCTGCCAAGGATCACAACACTGGAGCCTTCATACTCTTCAATGTCCTGCTCCATGGAAGCATGCCCTAGATTGATAGTCTACACACTATAATCCTTTCCAGTCACCTCATCTCGATCCTTGTTAGGAGCAGGAGTAGCAATATGAACTACCCTATTATTCTCATCATCCCTCTCAATCCTAGAAATGACTCTGGCCTTCTTCTTTGTCTTTCCCTTTCCAATATTTTTCAGTAGTTCATCCCAATTAGGAGGAGTGTCATCTACCACAATCTATTTTCTCTTTAATTCTTTATACAACCAATCCAGAATAGTGGACTTTGATTGTACTTTATCATGTCCCTCTTCTTCCTATTGAGCACTGGGAATACTCTCCTCCATACTTGGCTTCTCAGAAGTATTCTTAGTTGTATCCTCTTTTTCCTTACTATGTTCCTCCTTCTCATGCACTGGTGATGGAGTCCTAGCTGGCACTTCCCTCTCAGGAGAAGGTCTATCCTCTTCACCTCCTATAGGTAAATCCTCACTAGCTACCATGGGAGACTACATAACCTTATCTATCTCTACCTCAACATTATAGAGATCACCTTCCTGGATTTATTCTTCTCCAAGGTCCTTAGGATCTTCAACATCTTTTGGTTCATCTAGAATATTTCCAATGTCATGGAGAGGAGGGATGTCCTCATGCTTAGTGGTAGGAGCAATAACGGCAGCATTTCCTTTTGGTGCAACATCCTTAGGAGAAGGATTCCTAGATCTCCTGGTGTATACTTGTGTCTTTTCTCCCGATCTCTCTGCTTCTACTACAGGTGTGTCAACCTTTTCATCTGCCTTAGAAGTTCCCTTCTCCTTTTGTGAAAACCTCACAATTCTCCTTCTCTCTGGTGATGGAACATTGATCTCTTATTTTTCTTGCTCACCTCCTTGAACCTTCTTCCTCCTCGAGACATGTTTCCTTTTCTTGGCTATTGTATTTCTTTGTTTCTCTGCTTCTCCTACCTCCTCTTCCTAAACATCCTTAATATTCATTTTTAAAGGAGAGCCCACCTTGGTTTTTCCTTTAGGATCATGTTCAGGTGATTCCTTACATGTAAAGTGAGACTCCAAGTCTCCCATGAGATCATAGATGCATTTCACACCTTCACTTTCACACTCCAACATCTTATGCTTAAGCCAAAGCTTGGTATTCTTGATTACCATAGTCATAACTTGTTCCATGTCTATCTTCTCTTCCTCCAGCCAATAAATCTCTTTCATTAGTTTATCCTTCACAACCTCAAAGTTATGGCCCTGGATTAAATTTCCATCCTCCTTAGCCTAATCAAGAACAACCCTTATGTTGTACAACCAAACCAAGCTGACTGCTAACCTGGAAAACTTCTTCTTTTTTACCTCAAATTCATCACCTACATTGGCCCAGTAGTCCTTTAGGTCATCCTTGTGACTGTATTCTTTTCTGGCCTTCTTCTCTACTTCACCAGTTATATCAAACTTGGATCTCTTGGAATGGAATGAAAGACCAAGACTGCTCATTTCTTCCTCAAAATCATGGGCTGCATTGATAGAAGGGCATGCCTCACCAACGCCTATCCTCAAAGGAAAGTCACTACCAAATCTTGTCTTGTGCTTCTCCCTTTTCACAATTTCATCAAAGTCACATATCTATCTTGTGACCTCCGGGAGTACAACATGATCTGTAGGGTACCTTGGGAGTTTGTACGGAGCCCTCTGACAGCCATCAATTCCTATGTATGAAAATGTGCGGAACTCGATAAACCAAGCATCAAACCTTTTGATCAACTCCTTGGCTTTATCTAAAATCTGGACATGCTCTGCACCTTGGAGCAACCTAGTGATGTACATGGTGAAGGCATCATTCACCCTTCTGTAGCTCAAGTTATCCAGGTGTAGTTGTGGGTAAACTTCATTAATTACATCCTATGTGAACATGCCCCTTTTGCTCAATCCCTTGTATGGGTGGAACCTAGCCAAATCATATAACACGTAAGAGGTCATTATGGAACTCTTGGTCTATAGGACATTGCACATTTGTTCATGAATCATGGCACTTATTATGCCTGCCCAGTGGTAGTCTATACCCTATTCCATCCTAGCAATAACATGGAGCATCCAATTCTCGAAGATTCTTGCACTCTTCAATCCTACCACCCTACTAAGAAGGGTGATAACATCATAATGCTCCTTAAATTTGAGTCTAACCAACTGCTTGGGAAACCTGGAGAAGTGGGACTTAGGTTTTTCCAACCAAGAATTAATGACCTATTGGGATTTGATCGTATCCTCCTTGTAGAACTTATTTTCCACATCCATGTCAAAATCCACAACATGAGACCTATCAGGCATGGCAAAGGTCTGGGCTATAGACACAAGATTCAAATTTTCTACAATCCTCCCTTGGAGACAAACTATCCTTTGTCTACCTCTTTCATAGTGTCATGCACATCTGAGCACCAGCTCATAACACTATACTATAGGAGGAAATATAGATACATGTGCCAATCTTGATTCAAATGTCCTTTTGGCCAATACGGAGAGATTTAGTGCTTCCATTCTTGCCTTGAACTCCTCATACTTGCACAATCTAAATTTTTTGTAACAATAACCCTCAACTAGATGGAGGACAAATTGCTCTCCAAATTTTGGCTCTTGATATCCATCTTGATCCTTTTTTCCTCAGAAATAGAAGACCCCTCTGCACCTGGATCCACTACCTTACCCTTGGTTCCACTTCTCATTGCCTTACCTGATTCAACCTACATTCAAATAATACCATAGTAAAGATCACACAGAACACAAAATAATCAATCAAAAGGATAATTTCATCTTCAATACAAGTCCCATGACAAGAAAAGTACTCAAAACCTCATAAAAATATTTAATCATCCCAAAGTTTGGGTTTTCAGCCCTTCCACAGAATCCAAACCAGAGAGGAATTTCGGGAAATTCCCAACCAGGCGGATTTTAGTGAAACAAGAAAACAAGCATCCATTAATCATTCAATTAACTAATATTAACCAAGGAACAACATGAAGCATCATAAAAATAAGCCCAAATCGATCATCAAATGCATAATCATTAACCAAACTCATATATTCTTTCAATTCTTCATTTTCAATAAAATCTCAGGAAAATCTATCAAGGATGGAAATCTGCAAGAATAGAAATAATCCACAAACTTTGGGAAAATGAAGGGACCAAGAACTTTCAGGAAAATCCCAAAGTCATGGATTCCAGCGAAACTAATGGAATTCTCATAATTTAAGCCTAGTTTCGGGAAAATGACAAGGCGACGAAAAAACCGAGGAAATCTGGAGGTAGCGAAAATCCACGAGACAGGCAGAAATCTGAATCACAACACATTTTGGGAAAACAAAGAGAAAATGGGAAGTCGGGGAATTCTAGCAGATAACGAATTCCACGAAGACTTTGAAAACATGAATACCTGTTTTTTCTCTCGACCTCATGCACATTGATTGAACAATCACAAATTTGAGGGTCTGGAGCCTAAAACCAACTCGATTTAAACATCCTATAGATCATCTTGGAATATGAACTCACCCTAAGGCAAAACAAGAGGGATTGGTCACGCCCAAGGCACGAAACCCTAATTTTTTTCCATGGGAGTGCAACATAAGCTCGAGCTCAACTCATTTGTTTGCAAGGGTTTATAGAAGGCCCATCCCGACCCACATAAGTGAGCCATCTCATGATGAAATCAAAAGGAAAGCTCACAGAATCACTTAGAATTAGCATTCGAACAAAATGGGAAAAACCTTAGCTTCAAAATACATAATGCCAAAATAGGCAAGAATTCAAACCCTAGGCACACCCAAAATTCCCAAGAAGCATGCACATTCAACAAGAAAAAGTATGACAATGTGAACAACATGAAGGGGCACCAAACAAAAACTAGAAACCCAAGCATCAAATGCAAAACCCGACCATACCAACATTCTAACTCATAGCATGTACACACAAATCATAAAGTAATTCATTTCAATCATCAAAAGAGAGAAAGTGTCATGTACATACCATGAGGGTAGGAGAAAACGATGCAACAAAAGCTAGCAAGAAACCTCAAGGTGCGAGTTGAATGTAAACGGCCACTAGGAAACCCAAATGCAACAATCGACTGTTATCCCAATCACACAATCCAGCAACAACACTGTAGATCAAGCACTCCAAACCAAAAGGAAGAAAATAATAAATCCTTAATGACACAAAACTTTCAAAATTTGACTTAATACCCACCATGGAAATCACACAATTAATGTAGTCAAGATGGGTCAAACCAAAATCCAGGAATTTGACATGATGATGGACATTCGGAGAAATCCGGTCCCGATGAAATTTCGTGAAGGACCAGAATCTTCAGAATTTAAATGAAAGCAGTTGTCACCGAGTTTCGAAAGGAAACCAGGGAATTCCGCTAGGAGTGGATTTTCCCGAGAGCAGTGAAAAACCCGGAATGAGTCCAAAACTTAAATTTTTCAATATGTATCATGGATGGACCATTCCAGTAAGCAAGGAAAACAACAAAGCGCATGCCCAAGCAAAAACCCAAAATATAAAGGGCCAAAAATACCAAGAGCGAAAGAAAAAAGAGAGAAAAATAGGGTCCCTACTTTCAGTGGGGCATGTCTACAGAATGTGTACAAGAAATGGCAACTCCGTTGGGGAAATGCTGCAAAGCATTTCAAGAACAAACTAGAATCAAGAACCTAGAATCTCTAGTTTGAGTCCTTACATCAGGACACCTATGAAAAAAGTTTCATAAACCACAAGAAAGAAGACCTCTTCCTATACCAGGGTCCAAGTGTGTTTATTTGCATTCATTTCCCATTCCTTAGGTGCAATAGGAACCAGAGCAAATCCGACCAGGCTATATAAAATTTCTAACTTCAAAATAAACCTGGATAGAGCCTCGCTTCCAGTCAAGCATCCATAGCCTTGAGGAGGTTATCACTATGACCCTCCCAAGCATAGCTCTATTTCTAGTCAGGTGTCTATAGCCCTGGTAGAGATATGAGGATACCCCTGACAAGGTGAAGATTGTTTTGATTTTCAATACTTTCTTTGTTTTCTTTTCTTTTTTAAACATTTTCCAATCCTTCCTTTCACCTCGCAAGCAATGAAACTTACACTCAAGGATGAGGAACCTAGTGGCCATGAAGTAGAATATAAGATTTTTCACCAGGCCAAATTACACAGGAACCTTATGCAATTCCAGAATCTTTAAAATTTATGTGAAAATGTGAGACCCAAATATATTCCAAAGTACAACCAAAAAAAGTGACTCTAATTCCAAGTGCAAGGGACATTTAGATAAAGGAACTCCACCACTTGACTCTAGAAAACTAACTAGAGTTTCTGAAATAAATTTCTAGAACAACCCCAGGTGAGTCGCTCATTATGCAGATGCAATAGCCCCCCAAAAATCTAGAAACCAAAAGAAAATAACAAAGCGGAAAGAAAAACCAATTGAAACAAACCTATGCTAACCAAAACAAATAAAAACAACATAAAAGAAAACTACACTAACCAAAGAAAAACAACAAACAAGCAAAGAAAAGTAGAAAGAAAACATATTCTAACTATGTACAAGGGAGAGCTGCAAACAAATCAAGATTGGAAGTAATATTTCAGATACTGCCCATTGACAGGAGGCGGAATATCCTCACCAGGGAACGATTCCAAGCAAAAATAATTATCTCTCATAATTTCTGAAATCTGGTAAGGGCCAAGCCAAAGTTTGTCAAATTTACCATGATCTCCCTTACAGTCATGGGCTTTATCCCAGTAGAGAACTAAGTCAGAGATTCTAAAGGCTTTCACCTTAGCTCTCCTGTCAAACCACCGTTTCACTACGCCCTAGTGTTTAGCAATGTTTTCTAGGGCCTCATCTCTCTTTTCTTCAGGGTGTACTAACTCAACCAAATGGGCTTCATGCTTATCATCAATGTTATAGTATTTATTAACGAACTGCAAGGTAGGAATCTTCAACTAGATGGGGAATACAGGTTCCAAACCATACACTAGGTGATAAGGAGAGGCTCCTATAGACGCCTTTTGTCTAGTATGGTCGGCCTAGAAAGAAAATCTAAGTTGGGTGTGCCAATCCTTAGGATTATGCTCTAGTCAATTACGGATAACTATCAAAATATTCTTATTGGAATACTTAGCTAGACCATTACCCTGAGGGTAGTAATTGGATGCAAATTTTATGACGATTCCATGATCAAAAGCCAAAGTGGAAAGTTTCAGTGACGCAAATGTAGGACCATTATCACAAACCAAAGACAATGGACAACCAAAACAATTAATAATACCTGACTCAAGGAAATTGATTACAACATCAGAAGTACATTGCTTACATGCAATAGATTTAGTCCATCGAGTAAAATAATTAGTTACGGTTAGAATATATCGGTGGCCTATAGAAGAAGGTGGGTTAATTGGACCTATAAAGTCCATTCCCCACTATGCAAATGGTTTCACCTCTATGACTAGCTGAAGTGGAAGGGTTGCATGTTTTTGCTTACTCACTACCATTTGACATACATGAAAATTCCTCACATGGTTGTCTGCATCCTTGAATAGGGTAGGTGAATAATATCCTGCCCTCAGGATCTGATTGGTAGTGGATGATGCAAAACCATGACTTGTGTCATATCTTTCATGGAATTCAATCATCGCTTTGGTAGCTTCTTCCTTCCCTAGACATCTTAAATACACACCCTCATGATTTTTCTTATACAAGACACCCCCTTTCATCATAAAACTACCACTCTTCAAATGCAAGGAATGCCTTTGAACTGTATTAAGGTGATCAAGACACTGCTGGTTCAATAAATAATAAATGATTTCATCATACCAATCACCTGGAGATACCCCATGGAGATGGTAATGCTGAGTTGTGAGATCAAGACCTATCTCAGCCATTATCTTCGTCAATCCCTGTCCTCTCACTAGATCATGGGTTGAATCTCAATATCATATTCCTGTAACATAGTTACTCATTTAACTCTTCATTCACCTAGCTCATTCTGCATTAGCAACAACTTCACCACAGGATCAGGCACTATGGCAAAAACCTTATTCCTCAGCATATAGTGTCAGAATTTTTTCACTACCCTGACCAAAGCATAGGCCTACTTTTCTACATTGTGATATCTTAATTTTGCATCCTTTAAAGGGGTACTCATGAAGGCAATCGGATTCTCATCGCCTTGATCAAAATTTTGAGTCAACAATCATAGGCCTTCTTTTCTACATTCTGATATCTTCAAGATAGCCTCTATTCATTCAGGATCAATGGTGATACCCTATTCTGAAATAATATGTCCTAGTCGTTTTCCTTCTATAACCCCAAAGTCACATATTTGTCTTGTGACCTCTAGGAGTACAACATGATATGTAGGGTACCTTGGGAGTCTGTATGGAGCCCCTTGACAGCCATCAATTCTTATGTATCAAAAGGTGGGGAACTGGATAGACCAAGCATCAAACCTTTTCATCAAATCCTTGGCTTTATCTAAAATTTGGACATGCTCTGCACCTTGGAGCAACCTAGTGATGTACACGGTGAATGCATCATTCACCCTTCTGTAGCTCAAGTTATCCAGGTGTAGTTGTTGGTAAACTTCATAAATTGCATCCTGTGTGAACACACCCCTTGTGCTCAATCCCTTGTATGGGTGGAACCTAGCCAAAGCATAGAATAGGTAAGAGGTCATCATAAAACTCTTGGTCTGTAGGACATTACACATCTCTTCATGAATCATGGCACTTATTATGCCTGCCCAGTGGTAGTCTATACCTTGTTCCATCCTAGCAATAACACGGAGCATCCAATTCTCAAAAATTCCTACACTCTTCAATCCTACCACCCTACTAAGAAGGGTGATAACATCATAATACTCCTTAAATTTGAGTCTGACCAACTACTTGGGCAACTTGGAGAAGTGGGACTTAGGTTTTTCCAACCAAGAATTAATGACCTATTGGGATTTGATGGTATCCTCCTCGTAGAACTTATTTGCCACATCCATGTCAAAAGCTAGCAAGTGAGACCTGTCAGGCATGTTGAAGGTCTGGACTATAGACACAGGATTCAAATTTGCCAAAATTCTCCCTTGGAGACCAACTATCCTTTATGTACCTCTATCATAGTGTTGTGCACATTCCAACACCAGCTCATAACATTGTACTATAGGAGGAAATCTAGCTACATGTGCCAATCTTGATTCCAATTTTCTTATGCCCAATAGGGAGAGATTCAGTGCTGCCATTCTTGCCTTGAACTCCTCATACTCCCACAATCAAATTTTTTTATTAGTAACCCCCAAATAGATCGAGGAAAGCCTCCTCTCCTGAATTTGGCTCTTGATATCCATCTTGATCCTGTCTTCCTCAGAAATAGAAGACCCCTCTGCACCTGGATCCACTACCTTATCCTTGGTTCCACTTGTAATTGCCTTACTTGATTCACCCTACATTCGACAAAAACCATAGTAAAGATCACAAGGAACACAAATTAATCAATCACAAAGATAAGTTCATCTTCAATACAAGTCCCATGATAAGCAAAGTGTTCAAAACAAGGAAAATTTTAGCGAAATAAGCACACAAGCATCCATTAATCATTAAATTAACTAATATTAACCAAGGAACAACATGAAGCATCTTCAAAATAAGCCCAAGGCGATCATCAAATTCATAATCATTAACCAAACTCATATATTCTTTCAATTCTTCATTTTCAATAAAATATCGAGAAAATCCATTAGGGACAAAAATCCATGGGAATAGTAATAATCCACAAACTCTGAGAAAATGAAGAGACCAAGAAATTTCAGGAAAATCATGAAGGCACAAATTCTAGCAAAACTAATGCAATTCTCACAATTTAAGCCTAGTTTCGGGAAAATGACAAGGCGACGAACAAACCGGGGAAATCCAGAGGGAGCGAAAATCCATGAGATAGGCATAAATCTAGATTATAGCACATTTCAAGAAAACAAAGAGAAAACGGGAAGTCAAAGTATTCTAGCAGATAAGGAATTCCACGAAGACTCTAAAAACATGAATACCTACGTTTTCTCTCAACCTCACCCAAATTGATCAAATGATCACAAATTTGAGGATTTGGGGCCTGAAACGAACTCAATTTAAATATCCTACAGATCCTCTTGGAATATGAAATCACCCTAAGGGAACTCGAGAGGGATTGGTGATACCCAAGGCATGAAACCCTAAAAGTCCACCATGGGAGGGCAGGATAAGCTCGGGCTCAACTCGTTTGTTTGCAAGGGTTTATATAAGGCTCATCCCGACCCAAACAAGTGATCCATCTCATGATGAAATCAAAAGGAAAGCTCATAGACTCACTTAGAATTGGCATTCAAACAAAACGTGAAAACACTTAGCTTTGAAATACATAATGCCAAAATAGGTAGGAAATAAAAGCCTAGGCACACCCAAAACACCAAAGAAGCATGCACATTCAACAACAAAAAGAATGAAAATGTGGATAGCATGAAGGGGCACCAAATGAAAACCAAAAACCTAAGCATCAAATGCAAAACCCGACCATACCAACATTTTGACTCACAGCATGTATGCACAAATCATAAAGTAATTCATTTCAATCATCAAAAGAGTGAGATTGTCATGTACATACCATGAGGGTAGTAGAAAAAAATGCAGCATAAGCTAGCAAGAAACCTCAAGGTGTGAGCTAAATGTAAACGACCACCAAGAAACCCTAACACAACAATCAACTGCAATCCCAATTGCACAATCCAGCAACAACACTCCAGATCAAGCACTGCAGACCAAAAGGAAGCAAATGATAAAACCTTAATGACACAAAACTTCCAAAAGTTGACTTAATACCCACCACGGAAATTGTACAATTAATGTAGTCAAGATGGGTCAAACCAAAATCTGGGAATTCAACATGGTGATGGACATTCAGAGAAATTTGGTCCCAATGGAATTCTGCGAAGGACCAGAATCTCTGGAATTTCAATCAAAGCAGCTGTCACCGAGTTTTGAAAGGAAACTGGGGAATTCCGCTAGGAGTGGATTTTCTCAAGAGCAGTGAAAAACCTGGAATGAGTCCAAAACTTAAGGTTTTCAATATGTATCATGGATGGACCATTCTAGCAAGCAAGGCAAACAACAAAGCACATGCCTAGACAAGCAAGACCCCAAAATACAAAGGGCCAAAAAGACCAAGAGCAAAAGAAAAAAGGGAGCAAAAGAGGGTCCCTACTTTCAGTGGGGCGTGTGTGCAAAAAGTGCACAACACAACCCTAAAGGTAAAATCTAATTTTGATCTAAAATTAACTGAATTAAATAAATCTTACTTATTAATTAAGTAAACTAATTATTACCTAAGTATACATAATAATGTGTAATTAAATAATTAACTACACCAACACCCCCCTTAAGTGCAAGTTAGGGAGATTGAAAAAAACATGTAAATAATGCAAGGATGGGTCTATGAAAGCATGAATGGGTCCTAACTACAAGGCCATGTTAGGTAACCATGTACAAATGCAATGAATGAAAAAGAGGAGAAAACCTAGTGGGACAAAAACCCCCTCAATGAGATGACCTACTACAAAGAAGCACTGGAAGAACACTAGAATCCTGAATTTGGAAAGCAAGGAAAGATACCTTTGTTTACAAGAAACCATATGAGAGTCACTAAAGGACTCAAGTGAAATCATGATAATGCAATAACAAACCCTATACCAAGGAACACTGGAAAACACACAAAGTGGAACAACCCTGAAATCTATGAAGCAACAATAGATGAATAAATGATGCCCCCCATAAGAGGGAATGATATGATGAAAGAATCTAGAAGCTATGTGTATCTCGATGTCAATGCCAAACTGTGACTAAAACTAATCCATAGGAGCAAGTACCATGAAGATTCTGGAACATTAACCATAAAATGAATGGCCCTCAAACTGAGATGTGACCTGATGTGAATCTGATGTGATTTGTGATGATTAACCATAAGCTCTCAATCTGAGATGTGAACTGATGTGAACCAAAATGTGTCAAAATATGAGCAATATGTGGCCAAAAGAAACTACAGAATCGAGATACAACTCATGTGAGTTGTCATCAATATGAAGATGAGATCAAAGTGCATGCAATGCAACTACACTCTAATTAAATTATTATACAAGAAACCCCCCTGATGGAACTTTATTTAAGTTAATTTATTACAATACCCCATGATTGTAAAAGGAAAACATGCAAGCATGCATAAATCAAAGAGAAACAACAAACCTAATGCATGAAAACAAGAAAGAGTGCATGCACAAATCAATGTTCACATCTGCCTCTATGATAACCTCAAATATGTGTAGAGGATGGAATCAACTTTCTGGTGTCGCTTGAAGCATGAAAAACTGATAACCGAGGCAAAATTTATGCCCTATAAAGCGAAAACTACTTCATCTGACTTCAAAGGTCTGCAATATAAATTTGGATCAAAATCTAGAAGAAATACCTACAACACTAGATCAGGCTCAGAACAAACTTTCCAATGGTATCTCAATTTCAAAAAATGAACTTCGTATGCTCAAGATAAGACCATTTTACTAAAAATACTCATTTAGGCTTTAAACCAAATATTTTATTGATTTAAAGATTAAAAAGGTAATAAATATTCAGTTGTACCTTCATGGCATGAAAATCGAGGCAACACAAAAAATCAAGAGGACACAAAAATCTAGGCAAAATGGCACAAAAACCAAGGCAGATGAAAAATGCTTTGGGCACCAAAAATTCTAGCACAAAAATTGAGGCATCTCTATTGATCCATACAGTCATATGGATTTTTCTTACAGCGGTTTTTAAAATCCCCAAAAACACAAAAAAAAAAATCAATTTTTCAGAAAACCCTATCATATTTTATATGAAAATAGGGGTTTTTGGGCCTTTTGAGTGCACACGTGAGGTTCATTTTGCATTGGCATGCACCATTTGACAGGTCAAGGTCAAAAAATTTCACAAAATGATGGAAAAACCCTCTAATCTAGCAAAAAGCTATTGTAGCTTGAAACCTTCACAGATCTGATAAACGAAGATGAAAATCAATGAAACAAAAGTCAATCCTAACTTCTTCCAGCGCTCTAAATCCAATGGAGATGCATGATCTGATCCAAAATGTTCCATAAATAAGCTCAAGGCATGAAACCCTCGAGGAACCCTGAACGTGCACTATAATGAATTTCTCCAAAAATGAGAAGGGGTTACAAATCAAGGCTTTCATACCATGTTAGAAACCAAGATCAGACATGCAAACCAAAAAATACCTTCCACAAGAGAAAAAACAAAAGAAAGAGAAATTTGTATGAAGATGTGCAAAAAAATTGTATTAAGGGATTAAGAAATTATGAAAGATGAATTGCTTTAAAAAAGAAATGTATGCATAACCCTAAAAGTAAAATCTAATTTTGAACTTAAATTAACTCAATTAAATAAAGCTTACTTATTAATTAAGTAAACTAATTATTACGTAAGTAAACTTAATAAAGTGTAATTAAATAATTTATTACACCAATATTAAACACACACTGTCCTAGGAATTTAGAACTCATAGGAAAACTCATGTATTATTTAAACAAAGAAGGTATGAATACCTAGTTACCCAAAAAAACCACTTCACAATTTCTACAATTACTTGCCCCATAATCACACACCTCTTCTTTGTCTCTAAAAAAATTTCCCAACTCTTAAATAGTTGCAAATGGTGAAATAAAACAACAAATAATTCTCATTAAGTAGAGCTATTGGAGCATGTATCCATTAATGATTAAGGAAGGCTTGAGTGAGTGAGCTAATAACCAATTGCTCAATTTTCAATCCTGGTCATCGATCATTTTTTTATTTAAAACATAATCAAGGATGCCCCTGAAGCATCACCACTTTCCTTTTCATCTATACTTGGAAATAGAGATGAGACCTTGAAAATCCACCACGCAGTTTTCCGCATATTTATCATATCTTTACACGTTCATCGCCTGCCATAGTAATTCCATTTTACCATCTCCAAACTTCAACAACAAGCAACAATACCCCACTAAAGGGAATATACCTTGGTATATCTCTTATTTCTTGTTGCTAGAAGGTGACAAGACCACATAGGTATTTCAACAAGGAGAAATTTCTAGCAATACCATAATATATCCATGGGCCATCGTACATCACTGTAAATTTCTTGGAATTGAAATTTCTTTCAACAATAGGAAAAAACCAATGATAGCAATGAACTTAGACATGTTGCCAAATCATACTATTCCCTTCAATTCATTCCCATTACTCATCATAGAAATTTACAAAAACCTTGAAATACTTTAGCGATGATGTGATACAAAGATAAGACAATATTTATCATGCATCATTGTAATGGAACCAAAGGGAAAAAAAAATTCAGTGACAAGTGATACAAGAGAAATCTGAGAGAATATGGCTCATGACAATGTTGAAATGCACAAGACAACTGAGAGGGGGGCTGAATTACTTGTATCAAATTCTTTACTTCTCAACTTAATCAATTCCACTTCAACTTTAGTCTATTATTAAGTATGAACATGAAATGAAAATAACATACACATAACACCAGAGACACCATATTTACATTGGAAAACCCTAATGAGGGAAAACCCACGATGAGGATTAATTCAAAATATAGTAGTAACACAATACCAGATACATAGGCTCACTGCCAGAGGGCTCACTACCCAAATTAAGGTCTCACTACCTTAGGACTCAATATCCAAAAGAGATGCTCACTTCCTATAGAAGAATACAAATAATATATAAAGATCCACCACTAGGAGTTTGACACACTTCACAACTTGATCAAAAATTTATGAATACAATGAAGTACTATTTCCACAATTCGCTCTTCCACACTATACTTTTCACACTTTTTCGCACACTCTTCTCTTGCTCGAATCGAATGATGGATGTATATTAAATTCACCACAACTTAACTTTCTTTTATACCATCTTCAACCTTAGAATAATTCACCAAGGTCGGCTAAATGAATTCAAATTACAAATTCAAACTAATTCGGGTAGTCAACATTCCCACGGTGGATAAGAATGTGAGGGGACCAAATACATATTTAATTTAGGACCCAAACAATATCTTGGATCACACACATGATTTATTAAAATCAATGCAAAAATATAATGTAATGTGTAAACACCAGGTCAACAAAAGCTAATGAAAACACTGATGATATTTTGAAGTACACGCATCACCAGTAAGATAAACACATGTGGATTGCTCAACATGCTTCACCAGTTATTTTACCATCTCTGAGAACAACTCAAATACATCTACAACAAATTCAACAAACTTCATTCATAGAGAACAATTCACCAGTTCAACCAGGACAACCAACAAAAATATAGGAGCTCTAGAGCAAGTCTTATGGAGTGCCAAACCACAAGAAAATTGGTTTGAACACAAAAACCAATAGAAAGAGTAATTTACCAGATCTGGAAGATCTGAAACCAATTACTAGAGGACTGCGGAGCCAAAATGTTTCTCCCAGTCAAAAACCAGATAACTTTGACAAACTAGTTCACACACCAATGAACATAACTTTAACTCTCCATTGAACCAAAAGTTGAACCTCATAACATACAATCCATTTAAGCTCATGAAAAAACCTATATATTCTCATAAGAATTGGATCAACACAGAGAAAATGTGGACCACAATACTAGAGCACACGTAGACCGCACTTCAACACAACTTTCATTATTTCTCAAATTTTCTCAAAAACACAACTTACTCAACCTGTATAGTGTTGACATCAATGACAAAATTAATGACAACAACACCAAACACATTCATACTTGCAACAATATCCCCCTTTGGCATTGATGGAAACACATGATGTGAAAAAACATCAAAGACAATATACATGATTCTCAAACGTGACAACCTACCAAGCATAAAATTTTCACATGATCTCTCTCCCACATTCTACATGATTTTTACAAGCAACAACCTACCAAGCATAAATTTTTCACATGATTATCTCTCCCCATTTGAAATCAATGGAAAAGGAAATTATTTCCATATAAATTTCTTTCACTCCCCCTAAGGAGTACACCCACATCACATACTACAACAATGCACTTATCTACTCCCCCTAAGGAGTAGACTGCAATCATCAACCCAAAACAAAAGTCTATGAATACACTAGACTAATGCACCTCCATGTGCATTTAGTTCAAAGGAAGGGTAGCAACCCCTAACTTCATTCTGAGATAATCAAAAGTATCATTCGGAAGGGCCTTAGTGAATATGTCTGTAACTTGTTCTTTGGTAGGTACATATTCAAGTCGTACTTCATTCCTCAATACCTTTTCCCTCAATAAGTGATACTTGATAGATATATTATTCGTTCTAGAATGCATCACTAGATTCTTTGAAATTTTTATAGAACTTGTATTGTCACAAAAGATAGAAGTAGGTTTATCACTCACCACACCTATTTCCATCAAAGTTTGATTCATCCACAACACTTGTGTACAATAGGATGTTGGTGCAATATACTCTGCTTCTGCAATGGATAAAAAAATTGAATCTTGCTTCTTGCTCAAACATGAAACTAATCTTCCTCAAATAAATAATTTCCTACACTTGTACTCTTCTAGTCATCTACACATCTAGCCCAGTCAACATCAGTGTAGGAATTCAAAATGAAGTAATTTTCCTTCGAATACCATAGCCCATAGTCTAGAGTTCCTTTAAGATATTTGAATATCCTCTTCACATTTGTAACATGTGCTTCCTTCGGTTCTGCTTGAAATTTTGCAACTAAGCATGTTGCATGCATAATGTCTTGTCTAGTAGCAATAAGATACAAAAATTCACCAATCATGAATCTATACATGCTCTAATCAACTTTAGTAGATTCATCATCCTTACTCAGCTTTCATCTAGTTACCATAGGTGTACATACCGGTTTAGATTCATCCATATTTAACTTCTTTAACAACTCCTTAACATACTTAGATTGTGAAATGAATATCCCTTTGTCAGTTTGATTAACTTGAAGTCCAAGGAAGAAATTTAGTTCACCAATCATGGACATTTAAAATTCTTTTGGTATCTCTTCAGAAAACTTCTTACACATACCTTCATTTCCACCAAAAATGATGTCATCAACATATACCACAACTATCAATATATTGTCTTTCTCAACCTTGAAGTAGAGATTACTGTTGTTGGACCCTTTACTAATTCCATGCTTAGTCAAGTATCTATCCAATCTAGCATACCAAGATTTGGGAGCTTGCTTGAGTCCATATAATGCTTTCTTTAACTCACAAAACCTATTTGGTTTGTTTGATAGTGAAAAACCTTTTATTTGTTTCATATATACTTCTTCTTTGAGTTCCCCATTCAGAAATGAAGACTTGACATCCATCTGATATGCTTCGAAGTCTTTATGAGCTGAAAATTCCAAGAACATCCAAATGGAATCCATTCTTGCTACAGGTGAAAAAATTTCTTCAAAATCTATTCCTTCAACCTATGAATATCCTTTACATACAAGTCTTTCTTTATTCCTTACCACTTCACCATCCTCATTCAATTTTTTTATATATACCCATTTCAAACCTATTACATTCTTGTTTGCAGGTCTAGGGACTAATTCTCATGTCTCATTCTTCTCTATTTGTTGCAATTCTTCTTTCATTTCTCTCATCTAGCTTTCATCATTACATGCTTCATTCACAGTATTTTTTTCAATCTTAGAAAGTAAACACAAGTTTACCTCAACCACTTTGCTTCTTGTCTTCACTCCTTCACTTTTCTCTCCAATTATCTATTCCTCTAGGTGATTTCTTTGAACATATTTAGGAGTCTTAGGTGTAGGTTCTAGAGTCTCTTCTTCTTCTTCTTCACTTTGTTCTTTCTCTTCCTAGATAGGCTCATCAGGTTCAACTTCATTTATTTCCACCAATCTATACATAGCTTCGTCAACCTTCACATTAGTACTTTCAATGATTTTTCTCAATCTTTTATTAAAGCATTTGTAAGCCTTATTGTTATTAGAATAACGAAGGAAAATTCCTTCATCACATCTAGCATAAATCTTTCCAATATTTTCTTCATCTCTTCTAATGTAACATCTACAACCAAATACCTTAAACTATTTTATAGTAGGAGTCTTAGTGTTTTTACCTCTGATTTGATCTCTATTAATAATTTAAATAGTAGTGTGAAAATATACTCTCCAATGCACATCAGGAACATTTGATTCTTTCATCATGGTTCTAGCTGCCTCTTGCATAGTCTGGTTCTTTATCTCTACAACTCCATTCTACTATGGAATTCTAGGAGTAGAAAAATATCTTTTTATGCCATGCTCTTCACATAATGCATTGAACTCACTGGATGCAAACTCTCCACCTCTATCAGATCTTAAGCATTTAATTCTCAAGTTTGCCTCATTTTCTACTCTTTCCCTAAACACCTGGAATCTATCAGGAGCCTGAGACTTTTCTCTAAGAAATGTAATCCATGTCATCCTAGAATAATCATCAATTAAAAGCATAAAGTACATGTCACCATTCAAGATTTATATTCTTGAAGGACCACAAAGGTTTGTATGGATTAATTCAGAAATTTTGGTAGAAGATTGATCTTTTCCTTTAAAACTGGTTCTTGTGTGTTTCCCTATTTGACAAACTTTGCAAATTGAATTTAAGGGATTTGTGATTCGAGGCAGATCTCTCACAACTTCTCTAGAACTAATCCTAACCAAATTATCAAAATTCACATGTCCCATCCTCTGGTGCAAGATCCATCTCTCACTAATCTAATAAACAAAACACTGACTATCACCACCTTTAAGTTGATAGATGTTTCCATTAGTTCTTCTTCCAGTTGCAACCATAGTTTTAGATCCTTTTCTAATCTCACAAGTGCTATCCTGAAACAAAAGCTTAAAACCTTTGTTGCACATCTATCCAACACTTAAGAGATTATTCCTTAAACCCTTTACATAATAAACATCGTCAGTATTATTTTTTCCATCAAAGTTAATTGTTCCTTTACCAACAATCTTAGCACCAGAATCATCTCCAAACATAGCTATACCTCCATCATACTTCTCAAGTTTAGTAAAATTACTCTTATCTCTAGACATATGATTTGAGCATCCATTGTCTATTACCCAAAAGTCTTCATCATGTCTGGCATGAACAATAGTCACGAGAGTACCTTCTATTTCATCCTTCTTGTTCTCTAGGGTAGATTCCTTTCCACATTTATTTTCTAGGGTTAGAAACAAACACTCATCTTTGTCTTCCTCAAGGTCAGATTCATCATCAAAAAATATTGCATCTTCTTTGACATAATACAACTTCTTGAACTTTCTACATCCTTCTTATCCTTGTAATTATTGTTATTATCCTTGTTCTTCTTTTCTGTACCTCTATTAGGAAATCTTGATGCATAATGACCAATATTTCCACAATTGAAACACTTAAAGGTAAAGTTACCTTTGTATTTACCAGTACCTTTCTTCATTCTGCTTATGAAATTCGCTTCCAAATATTTTGCATCAACATCATCATCATCATCATCATCTTCTTCTATCTTCATGGCTTTAAAGGTTGTTTTAGTCTTCTCCTTATCTCTTGCAAATTTTCTCATCTCAAATGCACTCAAGACACAACATATATGTTCTTTAGTAAATGTCTTTGGATCATAGTATTCTTCAAGAGAAAATACTTTGTCACTATAATTTTCTAGTAAGGTCATCAAGAAATTTTCAATTATATCTTCATCCTTCATAGTACCTCTTTGATTCTTGATTGTAGTTGCTATAGTTTCAACTCTCTGATAATAGGTTTCAATGTCTTCTCCAGCATCCATTCTTAGATTCTCAAATTTTCGCTTAGTAGTTAGTTTCCTTGACAACTTTACTCTCTCATTTACTTCATAAATGTCTTTCAATTTTGTCCATATTTCATTTGCAAAAGCTAAAGAAATAACTTTTGATCTTTCATTTTTAGATAATGCACTAAAGATAACAAAACTTGCTCTTCCATTTTCTTCAAAAGTTGTAACCTCCTCAACAGAGGAAGGTCTGGTTCCTAGAATCACATACTTTTTCTCCACAACTTTCCAAGTATTGAAACTAATTGAAATCAAATAACTTCTCATATGTTATGTCTAGTCACTATAATCAACTCCATCAAACATAGGAAGTTGCAACTTGTGCGTCATCTTATCTACCTCAAGTGGTTGAGCTTTTCACCAAGGAATTAGAGCTTTGATGCCAATTGTTGAAGTGCACAAGACAAATGAGAGGGGGGGTGAATCAGTTGTATCAAATTCTTTACTTCTCAACTTATTCAATTCCACTTTATCTTCAATATGTTATTAAGTATGAATATGAAATGCAAATAACAAAAACACAACACCAGAGACACCAGATTTACGTGGAAAACCATAATGAGGGAAAAAACATGATGAGGATTAACTCACAATATAGTAGTAATCCAAGACCGGATATGCAGGCTCAGTGCCCAGATAAAAAGGCTCACTACCTAGATCAAGGGCTCACTACCTACAAAAGAATATAAAGAATAGATAAAGATCCACCACTAGGAGTTCCACACACTTCGCAAATTAATCAAAAGATTATGAATGCAATGAAGTATTTTTGCCACAATTCTCTCTTCTACACTCTTCTTTTCACACTTTCTCACACACTCTTCTCATGCTCAAATCGAATGATGGATGGATATTAAATTTTCCACAACTTAACTTTATTTTATACCATCTTCAAACTTAGAAGCATTCACCAAGGTCAGCTAAATGAATTCAAATTAAAAATTCAAGCTAGGTCGGCTACTCAACATTCCTACAGTGGATAAGAATGTGAGGGGACCAAATACATATTTAATTTAGGACCCAAAAAAAATATTGGACCATGCACACGCTTTATTAAAATTGATGCAAAAGAATAATGTAATGTGTAAACACTAGGTTAGCCAAACCTAATGAAACCACCAATGATATTTTGAAGTACACATATCACCAGTAGAATAAACACACGTGGATAGCTCAAAATGCTTCACTAGTCATTTAACATCTTTGAGAACAAATCAGATACATCTGCAACAACTTCAACAAACTTCATTCGCAGAGAAAAATTCACCAGTTAAACTAGGACAACGAGTAAAAGCACAGGAGCTCTGGAGCAGGTCTTCTGGAGTGCCAAACCACAAGAAAATTCATCAGAACACAAAAACCAATATTAAGAGTAATCTCACATATCTGTAAGATCTAAAACCAATTACAAAGGACTACAAAGCCAAAATGTTTCTCCTCGTCAACAACTAGATAACTCTGATAAACCAGTTCACACATCAGTGAACATAACTTTAACTCTCCATCAAACCAAAAGGTGAAACTTAGAGTATACAATCCATTTAAACTCATAAAAACACCTATAGATTTGCATAGGAATTGCATCAACACAAATAAAATTTGGACCACAATATCAGAGCACACTCAGACCACACTTTAATATAGCTTTCATTATTTCTCCAATTTTCTCAAAATAACTTGGTAGATACACAACTTACTCAACCTATATAGTGTTGAAATCAACGACAACATTAATGACAACACAACCAAACACACCAATACTTGCAATAGACAAAAAAGAACCCAGTGACAAGAATGACTTCAATGATGAGTGATGATACAAGTGACTAGAAATAAGCATGTGCACCAAGTTATTTTTAAGAAAGGGGACTACCTAGGAACATGCATAATAAGGTTTCAAAAGATTAAAAAAAAAACAAATTAGCAAAGGATGTAAAGGGAAAAAATGACCGATAAACCAACCTTATAAAATAAATAAAATTTTGAGGACCAAGTAACAAGGAAAGGTTTTAGCGACAAGTAACATGAATTCCTAACCATATCGGGTTGGTTACTCAATGAATTTCAATGAATTAGGTTTTTTTAACATGGCCAAGAATGGGAAAAGTAAGTCAATGAAAAAACATAACACTACAATGGGAATTATATTTAAGGGTTTGTAAGAAGGTTTTCTACACAAAGACCTAAAGAAATGATAATAGATGAAGCCCTAAGCCCAAAGATATGGGATTAACCAAATTTCATAGAATTTTGAGATGGAAAACAAAGAAGTTTAGGGGTTCCATCAGAAAATTTCAAACCAGCCGTTATAATGTAGCAAACCTCAATCATGATAGTCATTTAGGGATTGTAGAGGCGACAACAAAGGGTTTCCTTCTCAAAATTTGAATATTTCCTTCCAAAACTCATGCAATTTCTATATTTGTGTCCAAAAAACAAGTGAAACCTCTTGTATGTAAAGAGAACCATATGAGTTTCCCTCCTAACTTCCAAAAAAAAAAGCAAAGTTGAACTTTATCTCTTTGCCCATTTCCATGTGGATTTTATGAAAAAAGGCCATTAAAAGGATTAAAATGACTTTTTAATGTTATATGTCAAAATAAAAATCCCTTTTGACCTTTGCAAAGTAGAAATTAAGACCTAAAACGCTCATTAAAATATAAAATGGATTAAATGTAAAGGATTCTAATGCAAAAATTATCCCCTATTTAAACTTGAGGCTTATGATAAAATGATTAATCCTTTGGAAACACTGCAAAGTTTTCAGGAATGCAAACTTAATGCCATTTTTGAAATAATGATAGGTATTTTAAAATGAAAATTAGGTTGAGACCTGATTTGGATTATAATAATATTCGAAAATAATTTGTTACAACTAGGGCAAGAACACAATTTTTTTGGACAATACTTTAAAATTGGGAAGAAGAATTTGGGCATATGAATAAAATACATATATTTTTCAATGGATGAAATATGGATAAAGATAATTTTGATCCAAATTTATGATATAAACATGTATCTATTTGAATCACAAAATAATATATCTAATATATAATAAGGTTAAGTGCAGAACATGACGTGCCTTCAAAGAGAGTAATAAAAAAGATAAGAACACTAATAAAAATGAAGCTACATCCAGTGGGGGAAGTTTGGAGGTGAACAAAATATAAACCATGTCATGTGGTATGTCACAATGGGTTTAGCCTAGAAGGTCTACTATACAAACAAGGAGAACTTTACAACTGATACTTCCATTCACATAGCATATCAAATGGTGCTAAAATAAAAATATTGGCTTGTGTTAGATACTTTGGGAGAAACTATTAGAAAAAATATGGCGCACAAAGAATACACTACCAATGTTAGTTTATTCATTCTAATTATATATTTATCTTTATATTTCATGAATACATTACCATTTTCTAGAAAGATATGGAAACAAATAATATAGTGGTAGCCCAAATCAATGAGCATGTGCATCACATCAAAGATGCAACAACCTCCACCATTGATATACTTTCATTCTTCAGATCCTTCCAACAACAAATGGAAATATGAGAAAGGATATCTTATGACATGCTACAAAATATGCAAATGATGTTTTCTTTTTAGTGGAAAAATATTATACTTTGATGTAGATAGTAGAATCTAGGGTATCATGGATTACATAGCTCCCTATGAAATTAGTGATGAATTTATAGATTCATATGCTAAAAAAAAATTGACCCTACCTAAGGACTCTACTACATAAATGTTTTAAGATAAAAATTAATTCATGAAGTAGAGAAAAAAGCAGTCTAAAGAGCACTTAGCAAAAAAGGAGGAGAAGTTGCATAAAAAATGGGGCATCTTGAAAACCTCACCACTAAAGAGGGAAAATATACACCATAGACTAGGAGCTCAAATATACTAAATGTGGGATCACAAATATTTCAAATAAGGTACCCGACAAATAGAAATAAAAAGGAGCTACAAAAAAAGAAAAAAGAAAAAGATCCCAACAACTGCACCACCAAAGATACATCCAATGGAACTCCCAATCCAATAAGACATTGAAAAACTCATACAATTAATTATTGATAATAAGAATACAAGAAAAAATCAAGGAATCAAATTAAAAAAATCCATACATTAGATATAAAACCTTAAGGAATGCCTTCATGAATTGAAAACCTAGCTCTGATACCACTTGATGTAGTCACAGTAGGAGGGTTCCAAAAGGAACAATCTGAATCATGCAACAAGGAGTCAACATAGTGGAAATAACACAATAATTTGATATGCCAACATTAAATTTCATTGAATTGATAATATTGCATGCAACATATGCCTATTGGGTGAATATCGAGGGCTCACAAGCTTGCCTCAAGAGCTTTATGACAATACAACTATCCAAGAAGCCTTATTACATGCCCCTTAAGGGTTTATGCAAAAATTAAATGAATCTGAATCTTATCCTATAACTATTAATGATCTACATTCAATTACAATTCTTATAAATATGCTCCTCGAGCTCCAAAATAGGTCTGTGTCAACCACAAGGATTTAATAACTTGATGAATGATCAAATATGAAGAATTAACTCCATGTGAAAATATGACTTTTGAATCTCCAAGATATGTCCCAATGAACCCAAGATTTTTTTAAAGTCTTCCATTGAGCTCTACATGATCCAAAATAGGTCGGCCCCAAATGCTTTGGCTGGTAACATAATGAAATTCTGAGAGTGATAACTTTTGGTAGACAAATGCAAGTGATGTGAAATCTAGATATGTGATAGATGTCGATTTATAGATCGTATATGCTACTCAATGAGCCAAGAAACAATAATTCAATAAAATGGGGAATGAACTACTGAAACTACTACTGAATGTAATGCAAGTAAAGAACTATTTTTGGTTGACACAAAAATTTCTTTATAGCTAGGGTAAATCTTGCATCAGACACCCAAGGTTGGAAGAAAAATGATTCCCTCACTTTCCAAGGCTAAGAGGAAAACCAAGATGGTCCACCTCATCTTGATAAATCCATGATGAATCCTCCACTAGCCTATCTTTCCACTTCACAAGATATTCTTTGTACTGCTTGTTCCTAGTGCTTCTTCTAGTTCTAGTATCCAAAATCTGCTTAATCTTCTCCATTTCTTGATGTGGTAATTGCTCCTTCAAATCCCCTTCATCACTAATACCACTTGATTTTCCTTCATGAAATTCATATATTTCTACAGCATTGAAAATAGATGATACACCTAATGTATTTGATAACTCTACTTCATATGTTTTTCCATAACCAAAATTCCTAAGTATCTTACATGGTCCAAAATTCCTCATCTTCAACTTATTGTATGAAATGACTGGAAATCTCTCATTCCTCAAATATACCATCACTTCATCTCCAACAATAAATTCCTTATGTCTTTGGTGTTCATCTGCCTTCTCCTTAAATTTACTATTCATGGTTTGTAAATGCCTCTAGACATGATTGTGCAATTTCTCCATGAAATCTCCAAACTCTTATGTCTCCACACTCCTTTTATTCTCCTTGTTGATTTCCCTTAACTCTACAAATCCTCTAAGATGTACTATAGTAACAATCTAAAATGGTGGATTCCTTGTACTCTGGTTCATTGAATTATTGTATGCAAACTCTGCCTATGGTAAAATTATATCCCAACTTCCTACCTTTTCTTCAACCAAACATCTCAACAAGTTACCCAAAAAAAAATTAGTTCTTTTGTCTATCCATCTGTCTGTGGGTGATATGCTAAACTAAAATTAAAATATGTCTTCATTTTCTTCCAATATTTCCTGTAAAAATACCCAATAAATTTAGTCTCTTTGTTTGAAACTATGCTCTTAGGCAATTCATGCAATCTCACAATCTCATTGAAAAATAAGTCAGCAAAATTTACATCATCATGTGCCATTTTAGAAAAATATTCCACTACTACCATAATAGAATCATAACCTCTTTGTGTTCTAGGTAATCCCAAAATGAAATCCATGCTCAAATCTTCCCAAGGTCTCTCTCATACTATCAATGGCCTGTATAATCTAGTATTATGGCTACTCCCCTTTGTAACTTGACAATTATTTCAACTTTGAACATACTTCCTTACATCCTTATATATCTATGGAAAAAATTAGTGTTCACTCACCAAAGCTACTATCTTATCCACTCCAAAATATCCTACTAAATCTCCATTGTTCTATTCCTTGATAAAATTCTCTCTTATTTAACTCCTCAGAATACACAACTGATTTTCCTTGAATAACATACCTTCTTGAATGAAATAGTCCAGCCATTGGATTTTGTCTATCACTACTAGTTCCTTAAATTCTCTCCATGCTTCACCAAAATTTGCATGATCTTCATACATATTCTTCAACTTCTCAAATCCTAACACTTCCACTCTCATCTATGTCAACAAATTCCTTCTTCTACTCAATGCATATGCAACTTTGTTTGACTTGCCACTCCTATGTTTCAACAAAAATGTGTAACTCTATAGGAACTCAACCCATATCATATGCCTCTGATTCAACTTTCCTTGATTTCTCAAATAATGCAAATCTTGATGATCTATATACAACACAAATTCCTTAGGAAACAAGTAATTTCTTTGCTTCTTCAAAGCTTGAATTATGGCATATAATTTTTAATCATAAAATAAATATCTTCCCCAAGAATCATTCAAATTCTCACTAAAATAGGCTATAGGTCTTCCATCTTGACGCAATACTACTCCAATTGTATTTCCACTTGCATCACAATTCACTTTAAATACTTTTTCAAAATATGGTAATGCTAACACTAACTGCTATGTCACCTTTTTCTTCAACAATTCAGAACCCTTTTGTGCTTTGGGTGTCCACTTAAATTCCTTCTTTTATCCTCTCATTCTCTCTGTCATGGGGTTACAAACACTATTGAAATTCATTATAAACTTCTAGTAGAAAATAGATAATCCATGAAATTATCTTACTTGAACTCCAATGTTCTCCAGTGTAGGACACTCAACAATTTCTTTCACTTTCTTAGGGTCCATCTTCAATCCTTTAGCAAAACTAACAAATATTAAGTATACCAACTCAATTTTCATGAAACTACACTTATTAACATTAATCAACAACTTCTGCTCTATTAGCCTCCACAATACATTTTGGATGTACCAAAAATTTTCTTACCTAGTCTTAGTGAAAATCAAAATATCATCCAAGTAAACAATGACAAACTTACCCAAGAATTTCTCAATACCTTATTTATCAATCTCATGAAAGTGCTCAATGCATTGGGTAATCCAAAAGGCATCACTAACCACTCATACAATATCTCATTAGTCTTAAATGCAATCTTCCATTCATCTCTTTCTCTAATCTCGGCCTAATGATATCCACTCGTTAGGTCATTCTTTGTAAAATACTTTTCTCCACTTAAACAGTCTATAATGTTATCCATTATTGGTAAGGGGAATCGATACTTGAACATGATCTTATTGATGTCTCTTGAATCTTTACACATTCTCCACTCTGCATATTTATTTGGTGAAAGTACAGTTGGTACCACACATGGGCTCAAACTTTCTATGATCAATTATTTCCTCAACAACTCTTGTATTTGCTAGTTCAACTCTGCATTCTCTATTGGTGTCATTTTATGTGCTACTTTTTTTGGAAAAATTTCTTCTGGTATGAAATGTATATGATGACTGATACTCTGGATTGGGGGTAATCCCTCTAGTACATTCTCAAACATGATGTCTTCATACTCTGTCAAAAAAAAATCAACTTGTTTATGCGGTAGATCTTCTCTCCTTGTTGTCTCTGAACTTCCACCCTTATTTGGAATAAATGAAAAAAACATGTTCCCATGCCTCAATCCATCCAAAAAAAATATTTCCTCTACCAAACATAGTCTAGCAATAACACAAAATTTAGTCTTCTCTTCTTAAAAAGGTATCAACTTGATTCTATTTCCATTTGATGTAACAATATAATTATTTTTTCTTTCATCATGAATTTCTCTTATCATATTGTTGTGGTCTCCCTAACAATAAATGACATGCATCCATACGTTGCAATTATGAAGTTGTTATCATTGATGTCAACTACTTAATTGGTTCTCAACTGGTTGTTATTGTTGTTGTTATTGATGTCATGAATGATGGTTATTGGCTATATATGTCAAGGATATTGATAAAAAATTATTAAATAAAGGTTGTCTATATTCAGTGTTTTCTCTAGGTTTCACTTCGAGATTTTCTATTATGCTAGTAAGGATCTGAGGTATTGTTCATGGTTGTTGGAAGTTTCTATATGCATATTTTTGGTTTTTGGATCATTGTACATTGTGAGTTATGTTCATCAGTTGTGTACTATGCTTTTGTGTGTATCTAGTTGTGGTCTAGGAAAAATGCAGTTGCTTTAGATTTCTTTGATTTGTAGTTTTAGGACTTACAGTTCTAGAAATAAGCTGATAAGATCATGTTCAAGTTAATTTTTTTATCTGGAGATATTTGACTATGTTAAGGTTGTTTGTGCTTAATTCTTTATGTGTTTTACATGGTTATTAACAAACCTTGTGTTAAACACTACTCGATAATTTCATGAAACAATGTTGAAGAATATTGGGACTTATTTAGGTCCTCATTGAATGTGTGTTTGGGTTGGGCCCTCATTATAATTCCACCATAGAATGTTTTGGTGTTGACCTATTTTGAATTTGTAAATATAAATAGTGTATGGGTGACTTTGGATGAGTTTAAAATTTGAAGATGGTATAAATACAAGTTGAGATGTTTGTGAAATATGAATGAAAGAAAGATAGATGTGAGATAGATGTGAAAAAGTGTGTGTGTGTGATGCAAGTTTTGGAGAATCAGTGTGAAATCTAATTGTGATTTTTTGGAGGTAGTGAGCTAAAGGTATACTCTATCATTCAAGCATGCCTACAAGTGTGTGAGCGAATTGTGGTACACATATCTATTTCATTGAGATTGTTATCTCTCTATAGCAAATATCTTCTATGTTATTTGTAATTCTATGGTAGTGAGCCCTCCAGGAGGTTAACCCTTGTTAGACAGTGAGACCTATTCTAGATAGTAAGTCCTATTTTGGTAGTGAGACTTTCTATTCAGTTTTGATATTCTCTATATTGTGAGATAATCCTCACCATGGATTTTCCCTCATTTCTTTTTCCATGTGCTATTGTGTGTATGGTTTTTCTTCTTTCAATTTTTTCTTTTGCACATAATGATTAATCACACTAGCAGAGTAAAGGATTTGTTAATGATAACAAATCTAATCTCTGGTGGAATCTTTTAAAGTTTAAAATTGTAACAACTGATTCACTCCCCTCTTAGTTGTCTTGTTCAACACCATAGACATAATATCACACAACACTTCATCCCTATATGACCCAATATGTTATTTCAGCAAGCATTGTTCATTCACCAATATCTTACACTCATCTTGAATTCATAATATCTTATAAGGGCTCAAATGTTTCAATCTCTTCAAGTTCAACTTGGTTAGCATCTTCTCTAAAACTAGATTATTAGTTCTACCACTATCAATGATAACTTTACATACCTTTCCTCCAAACTAACATCAAGTACTGAATATATTTTTTCTCTATAGTTGCTCTTTAGTAACTTGTTCATGCATTAGGGATCTCCTCATAACCAATGATTCACCTTTCTCTATTTTCCCAAATTAATTAGGGGATCCAACATTTTTTTCATCCACATATTTTGTTCTTCCAATATGCTCAGGTTTCTTTCTGGCACCCCCTTGCTGGCACTCAAATGGTCTATATCCTTCACCTCCACACTTGAAACAAGTTCCTCTAAATAGTCTTCTCATAGATCTTCCTTCATCTCTTTAGTATCCATCATTGTGGTAAGAATTATTGCATCTTCCATTACTGGGGTAGAAATTTCTATCTTCTCTTCCTTTGTGGTATGATTTAGCATCCTTTTCTTCAATCTAGTAGGGTTTCACATATATTTTATGCTCCAAATAGGGTCTTCTTTCTCTGGATTGGGGTCCATTATTTTGAAATCTTCCTCTTGCACTTCTTTGCCTTTGTTCAAAATTCTTCATATTTTCTTCAACCTTCAATGCAAACTGGTATGCTTCTTTCAATAGATATTAGCTTTACTAAACTCAATTCTTCTTGAATGTTTTTTCTTCTAGTCCATTAATATATTTGGCAACCTTTTCTTTGCTTTCTTCACTATGACTAGTTTTGATTATCATCTTGTAGAATTATGTAATATACTCCTTCATATATATTTCTTTTTGTCTCAAGATTTGCAATCTTTTCAATAATTTCAATTCATAATCAGCTGGTATGAATTGATTCTTCAACTTCTTCACCATTCTATCCAATTTTATGATTCTTTCTTTGCCTCATCTATTTCAATCTAATTGAAATATTTCCACCAAAATGTAGCATGTCCTTTCAAAAAAAAATTCAAAAATTTGACTCTCTCCTGATCTTCAATTTCTTCATATTTGAAGTATTCTTCCATCTCATTGATCCAATCATTCAATTCTTCAAGATTTAAATTCTTGTGTAATTTTTAATTTCAACTCTAGGTCACTTGCTAATCTTTTAAAATGCTTTCAAAATCCTTACTTGATCTGATTCATCTTCTTCTTTGCTTAGGGCTTCTACAAATTAATTAAAATATTATGTTTCATCATCACTTTCATCATTATGCCTAAGATTTAGGCCTTGCCTTCGATATTCTTCAACAACATCTAGCCTAACTCATATCTCGTGCATTATTTGCAATATTTCATCCATTATTCTAGCAATATTTTCCATACTAGTAAATCCCCTTGGTAGTATATATCCCCTCAAATTGATGCAACTACCTCAATTCAGTGATCTAGCTACAAGGGTTTTAACTATGTCACAATCAATGATCGATTGAAAAAAAAATAGTTTGGCTTAGTTTGACGATCTATTCACCTCAAGGAATTCCTTCAAGAATTAAAAAATGGCTCTAATACCACTTGGTGTAGTCATGGTAGGAGGTTTCTAGAAGGAACAGTCTAAACTATGATGCAATGAGTCAACACAACATAAATAACACAACAATTTCATATGTGAACATGAAATATCATTGAATTGATAATATTACATGCAAAATATGCCTCTTGGGAAAATATCCAAGGTTCAAAGGCCTACCTCAAGGGATTTCAGCAACAAAACTAGCCAATAGGCCTTTTTACATGCCCCCAAAGGGTTTATGCGAAAATGCAATGAATCTGAACCTTATCCTAAAACTATTGGTGATCTACAATGAATTACAATGCTTATAAATATGCTCCTCAAGCTCCAAAATAGGTTTGTGTCAACCAAATTTTTTTAATAACCTAATGAATGATCAAATATGAATTTCGGCCTTAAAATATGAAGAATTAACTCCACATGAAAAATAAATGACTTTTGAATCTCCAGGATAGGTCCCAACAAACTTAAGATGTCCATAAAGTGTTCCATTAAGCTCTACATGATCTAGAATAGGTAGAAAAATGGAAGTGATGTGAAATTTGGATATGTGATAGATGTCGATGTGTAAATACTAATCATGCTCTGTGAGCCAAGAAACAACGATGTGGTAAAATGTGCAATGGACTACTGAAATTGCAACTAAATGCAATGCAATAAAATAACTATTTTTGGTTGGTACAAGATTTCTTTACAACTAGGGATGTTGTTGCATCATTAAGACAAATTGGCATGGATCTAAAATAGATTCTTGACATAAGGGTGCAACATATATCAATCCTTCACTCAACCTCAAACATGTTAGGTCAGCACCGCATAGAACCTAAACTAAAAATATTCTATTGTACATCCTCATCTCGACACATGGACCCCAAAAATTTATACCATCTGGAATTCATGTTCAACTAACATCTGAAAGCTTATTTTTAGCATTGTAAGGACAATCATTTATTTTCAAAGAAGTGGGAAATCTCCCAATAAATTATACTATATATAAATTGATTATGAAATGCCAAGCCGAACTTTATTACTCAAATCTCTCAAACTATTTTTCCAATCAAGATGAAATATTGGATGTAGGTACATCGATCATCCACCAAATTAATGTTAGATGCACATAGTGTTACTTTCATTTTTGAAGTGCCGTGGAGCCAAAAAATAATGCATTGTAATTTTGAACTAGCAGATTTGACACTTAGTCAAATTCTTGTGCAACTAATCTTTTCGAAACAACTCAACTTTCCCAAATGTCTTGAACCATAGCATCTCCAAAACCTGTTACAATTAATCAAGATAGTCTGTAAAAATGTTGGAATAAATGACAACACTGTAATAAACCATTATGTATAATCCATGCACATGTTTCCAAGCAACATCATCAATGACAAACTTCAAACTTCCAACAATCTCCCCCTTTTCCATTGATGGTAATATGCCAAAAATATCAAAAAATACTCTCCCCTTTGACATCAAGGGCAAAGGGTGGCTATACAAAACTATTCTAACTCTTACGAAAACTCCCTTTAAATGATGTATTCATATATATAGCTAGGAAAATAATGAATTGATTCCACCTAAGTCATATATGCGAGCAAAAACTCAAAAATATACCAAAAAATATTCTATATGGTCCACATACGTATAAGTATTTTGAACATAGATACTGAAAAATGCATAGAAAGGATAATTCAATCCTAGGTGGTTGATGCCTGGAACTTCTTCAATTGATCTTCCCAGACTTTCCTTCCTTGTTCCCATTCTTGTTTAGCCTCTACACGTAGCCTATTCGTCATTTTAAACTCCAATAGAAGTTCTTCTCTTTCTTCAAGCATAGCACGTACTAGATTCATCTTCTTGGCCTTATCAGAATTGAGAAGAGCTCTTGAAATTGATGTAGGGGAATCCACAAGATTCAAAGAACATTCAGTTATAGAGGTTGTCAGTGATGCAGTGAAGTTTCGTATGGTGGCTAGCTCACTACATTGAGGATGAGAAGTCACAGATTAAAGGGTTTGTTGACAATAATGTCTAGTTTATCCACCGGAAGTTTCAAAGGTTTGCATGAATATTTGATCAAGTTATGAGTTTTTGTCTTCTAACAGTTGTTCAGTTGCTTTAGTTGGTGTTCCTGAAGGAAGATGATGTGATTCTAGTTGTTGTGGATCTTAAGTATTGATTCATGGATGTTTCTAGGTCGTGATCTATCAATGTTGTTGGTTTGCATCAATTGTTATTCTCGCGATTGGTAGTTTTCTTATTGGGGGTTCATGTTTTCTTGTTCTTGGTTGATAGGCTGATTGTAACGTGTTGTGGATCTTTGATGATAATTTTTTAAGGTGTTTCATTTTCGTTACATGTTGTTTTGGGTCCCTAATATGTTTGGGCTGACCTTGGTTGATTCACATTGATAATGGCTTATAGATTTGGGCCAATAGTTTGTATATACTTTATATTTTTTTGGGCCAACATGTAGTGGATGTTATCTTTAGATGTAGATATATAAGACCAATTGTTTTGAGGAGATTGATAATAGAAAAATGAAAAATGAAGAAGGAAGGCATATGTGCAAGATGTGTGAAGTTCTATGCATGAATTTTTTTCTAATATTTTCAAGCTAGAGATGAAGTGTGAATAATAGTAGTCATGAAGCATGGTGATGAGGTGTTTTAATTTGTTAAGATCCACAGAGTAGAGAGATCTTGAAGCAAAAGGAAGAATCGATGAAAGATTGTTATTATATGAATTGTTTATCTGCGGCCTAGCATCTGTAAAGCTTGAGTGGCATATTTAATGTGTTTAGAGATCATAATACAATAAGGAGTGAACTTTGAAGGCTAGATTTTTCCCTTTAAGGGTTTTCCTAGGATAATTCTGGTGTCATGTGTTCTTGCATATCTTGCATCTTTGTGTTGATTATCTATTAGCTTCCTTGTATACCTATAAGATGTGAGTGTTAGTTGTTTTAAGCTATGAGGTTGGAAAATCCCTCATCGGACCCTCCTACCTTGGTCTGTGTTATAAATAAGTGTAATTTGGGTTAACTAGATCCCTTACCTCTCCAAACTATAAAATAATATGTTATTTTTGTGCCTGCATCTTGATGAACTTCTTATGAAGATCTTTTATTACATTCCTTATCACACAGGTGAGATAAATGATTTGGTCATATGCACTGGAGATGGTATTGATTGGAGAATCAATAGAGTCCATCTCCTTTCTTATGCTTTGTGTGGCTCTGGGCTAGTTCATTCCATACTACAACAGTGCCTTAACCTCATCCATGCACCCTTAGAATATTTTAGTAATTCTAAAATTTCTTATGTACAAAATCACATTTCTTTGTCATCTCCAACATCCTTTTGTCAATAATCCTTTTATAAGCCTCTTTCTCTACTTCTATATTTAGTTTGGATGCATACATTTTGAATTTCAATCAATAGTTTCAGATTATCCATACCAAAGAGAGATGTGTCTATGTTTTATCTAGGTATGATCTCTTCAAATTCCTTAATTGCTTCATCCATTAATTATCTACTCCTTTGATGTGATTCAATTATTTCCTTCTTGGAGGATGCATGGAACATGTCTCTTAGTTGAATCTTGTGTGTTGGTGTAATTAAATGTGTTGTACCTTGTCCTAGGTCATAATTACACCTTGGTTAAGTTTACTTAGGGACCACATAGGAGGTAGTTGGAGCTTTTCCACCTTTGGTGGAATTATAATGTTATTACTTTATCACTTCCACCTTTCATGGACATATCATGTGATTACTTGTCCACCTTTTGTGGGTCATCCACCATTTTTGGTAGTTATCACATTATCACCTTCCACTTTAGGTGGAGTGATAACTTTTCATAGTTGTCTCATGTCATAAGATTATGATAGTTGTCATAATCTTATCCCCTTGTATGTTCTCACCTTGGCTATATAACCAAGGGGTCTCATTATAAATCAAACAAAAATCATTCCATTCTCATATTGATAAGAATACAGTTTATTCTTGTCACATTCTATTCTCTTTTTTTGTGTTTTCCATTTGGTCTCAAGATCTTGGTAACCATAACCAATTCTAACATGGTATCAGAGCATATTTGATTCTAACATGGTATCAGAGTGGGTTGGGTGTCATTGGAGAGTCTTTTTTTGAAGAGAGATACTAGATTTGGGGAGGTTCCATTTTTGGTTTTTTATTGCAAGTTCATATCAGAGCTTGCTAGTGCAAATATAAGCTCACCATTGCATCTAAGAGGCTCGAGAAAGTCAGATTTGGCTTTCGTTTCACTCTAATTGGTCACCATTTGCATATTTGGCAAACAAGGGTTTGTTGTAAGTCATTTTTTATTGGAGTAGTCATCAGTATTGCTTCAAAAATCTAGCTTTCACTCATTTGTAGAAAAAACGATTTATGGGTTTTGTAGCTAGGGTCAAAATCTAAACTGGGTATCTTTTAGATTTTGCATATCTTGCACAGATCTGGATAAAATCGCTGTCCAAAAAGAATCACGTGTCATTTTTCTCTTGGCTGAAGGTTAAAAAAAAATATTTTCTCATATTTTGCTTCCTCGATCAAAAAATGATTTTTGGGTTTTGTTTTTAGCATCAAAATATTTCTCGGTTTTTTTTTTGTTTACAAATAGTGCGTAGATTTTTTAGAAATCAAATAAAAAATAAACTTTTTTTGCTAGAAAACCCATTTTCTTGCAAGCTAAATTCTTTTTTTTTTGAAAAATTCATAACTTTTGGCGACGGTGTTTGTTTTTGGCAAACAAGATATCATAGTGATAAGAATACAGTTTATTCTTGTCACATTTTATTCTCTCTCTTTTTTTTCTTTCCATTTGGTCTCAAGATCTTGACAACCATAGCCAATTCTAACATGGTATCAGAGCATATTTGATTATAACATTGTGGATAGGAGAGATCTTGTTCAAGTCAACATTTACTTGATTCATTAGTAGCTGCAACAATTGTGAGGACATAATTGGTTGAAAACTAGGTTTTACACTCAATACATTTCTAAGAGAATATCCAGAGGAGTCAAAATATTCACCAAGAGTCTTTATTATCTACACAACCTTTCTCTTATCATCTATAGTATTAGAGTCAACAGGTTTGTCTTTCTCTATATCTTTATATGCATCCTTGTTCATATATTCATCTTCCTCTTTATCCTCTTTTTCTTTCTCTTCTTTTGTCTTTACTTCATCTTTCTTTTCTTTCTCTCCTACTTTTACATCTGTATTATCATCCTTGTGTTAATCTTTTGTAGTGTATTTTGTGTTTACTAGAGGAGAAGTTTCATCATTTTGTATTGAAGGAGGAGTGGTATCATTTTCCTTTGCAATGCCTTCTCAGATCATTGCATCTTTATCATCTCCATTTTTCATGCCCTCTACATCTAGAGGAGTTTTGTCCAATTTAGCTTCATCATTTGTATCCTACACATGTTGAGAATCATCTTTTTGCACTTCTTCTTCAACATTTTTTTTTAGAGCATTAACTTCAAAATTTACTTCTACTTCAGCTACTGAAGTCAATTCTAACTTCTACACAATCTCTTATGCTTTTTCATTGATCTCTTTCTGAATTCTCTCAAAATAAACTTTGTCATTTCCCATAAGGATTCTAACTCTTTGTTTGGTTCTCATATCCTTACTGTATATGGTAGCCAATGTGGCTCTGTCATGTTCAGATTGTGGAGCACCAACTTTTTCCAAGGATTCATCTTTTAGCATTGCATGCTCTTTTATTGCCTTTGGTATCCTTTTTAAAAAAATATTCCATAACTCATTAGGAATATCCTTCTTGATATTTCATATCTCAACTTTGATCAAAACTATATATTGGATTATTTCCTCAATTATGGTGACCTTATCTACCTTATCTGAATCTGTATACAAATTAGTTGTCTCCTTCAACATTTCATTTTGCAGAATTCTATTAAATAGTACCCCGAATTTGATTAGGGAGTGAGGCCATACTGGTTCAGATTGTTTCTTTTCCTTTTTTTACTTGGAGTCTTCTTTTCTTTTGCAATATTTTTCTTCTCTTGTGAAGTCATCTTGGCTTCCTTCTTCTTCTTCCTTATATGAATTTTGAATGCTTATTTTTCCTTTTCTATTTCCTCTTCTCTCTTAGTATCAATTATGTCAACCCTTCTCTTTTTGGTTCTTGCTTCACCTTGTGAAGTATCACTTCTTCTAATCAATGGGGTTGCATCTTCTTCCAATAATTCTTCTTCATCAATAACATTTATTCCAATATATTTCTCTCTTGTAGCCTTTTGTTTCATTCTTCTCATGGTTGGTGTAGAAGGAGGTTCAACAATGGTGATCTTCTTCTTCTCTTCCCTAGTAGCATGCACAATTGGAGGGGATTTATCCTTGATCAAAGGACTGGTAGTAGATATTATCTTCTCTCCAATAGAGGGTAAAGCCCCAAACGAATTTCAGACATACGGTGGAGTGGTAGCTATTCTACCTTATCTCCTTGAGCTACCCGAAGCTTCTCCAACACCCATATCTTCTCTACCTCTTTCTCTAGAATACCACACTTTCTTTTTTGAAATGCCACATTCTTGTGCATATATACCAACCATAACATCTACATTATTCTTGATATGTGGCTCCTTTTGCTTCATGTGAACCTCCATGGACTTTTCCTCAAAAGTCCCATACCTTTGTTTTATTTCATCCTTTGGAATTTTTAATAGAATATCCATATAGTCATTAAGATCTACCTTTGTTACCACATAACCCAATTTAGGAACCCAAGTAGATCTTCATTCCACTACTTTCATAATACAATGATCTATAGAAACCAAGAATGTGATATCATTTTTATATTTCTATACAATTATTCTTATAATCCTTTCTCTCTCATGCATTCTTTTCTAAAATATTATGACGAAAGAAGTAAGTGCATCATATTTTACATTGACATCTCCAAGTCTCCTCATTTAATCAATAATTTTGTGTTCAATAGGTCTTCCACTTATCTAGTTCAATTTTCCAATTTTGGGAACCTCCTTCAAAAAGTAGAAGAGTAAGAACATAACCAAGGTGTCATACTTAAACACATATTTCTTTTCTTTGATCTGCTTTATATTTTCCATTAGGTGCTCCCTAAGTAACTCACACAGGTCATAGTCTACACCATTTTCTATCATTTCATGTGCCACATGGATTCCAATGGTAGGAACATAGTTGTCTCTATTTGTGAAGTAAATTTTATAGCTAGTGACCATAGCAACATAGCTATCAACTAGGATTATGATAGGATTCACTGCAATGGTTCTCTGATCAAATATAGCACCTATTTTCTCCTTTACCTCTTTATTTTTAATAGAATTCAGTACAGGGATGGGTTTGGTGCAGCATATACCACTGACTTCTCTTATCACTTCCTTTGTAATCATGTGAGGAATATTAGTCCAGATGAACTGATCATGAATTCTTCTCAAGGACATTCTGATCCACTTGACATCTTAGAAGAAATTGGGGAACCACTACCACACATCTAGTTTATTTACAACTAGGTTTCTATATTCTGGTTTTAGGGAAAATTTATTGCCAATTAATTCATTTATCCAAATATCACTTAGCTTACTAGGAGAATGTTCTTCCATTTTTCCATGAATGTATTCTCTAATATCCTTTTTTCAGTAAAATCCCATATGGAATGTGTCAGAAAGAGCCTAGTGGGTCATCTTGTATGGCTTTCATATGGTATTTTTTAAATTTAGGTTGTAATTTCTCTATGGCCTCTATAAACTTTGGTGTAGCAATTTCAATATATACCCTAACTAATTTTAAGAAAGAATTTATGAAAGTTAGGGAACATAGTATATAAAAAATACCTTTTTACTTTATTCATCGAGTTAGGGTTTTCATGCTTTGAATCTCAATTCACCTTATACACTTTAAATTCTCTTCTCACAACTCTACTCTTCTTCAAATGCTTGAGTGAAATGAATTTTCCTTAGTAATTTTTCTTATAACCTCTTGATTTGACCCTAATTATCCATTTAATGCTTTAGCACATAAAGCTAGAAACAATTAATTTTTATGCACAATCAAATTGATAAGCTCTACAAACCTCTACATTGACATATTTTCTTTCGCAATATTCAACAATAGATCAAGCATGTTGATCTGCATCACATATCTTCATGCTGCAAACTCAACAACATATATTTGTTGGGGGATAAAAGAGATCCATTAAAGCTTCCCCTAAGCCATAGCTCTTGGCTTAGTTTCTAGAGGAAACATCTACACCACAAGATTCTATAGATTATCCCTTGTCATTTGTATCTTCCTTATTTCTCCAAATCTTTTCTATTTTCTTCTTTACTTCAATCATATCAACCTTTTTCACTGGTTCATTCTTCTTTATTGGATTATCCTTTCTTGTGTTTTTTCTTTTACAAAATTTAGAAATATGTCTAGATCTACTACAATTGTGACATATGAAATTCTTCTAAGTAGTATTCCTTCTATTCATTCTAGATTTGCATTGATTAGCTTTCTTTCCTATGAACCCCTAAACTTGCAAATGCACAAGAGCAACAAAACACATTAGCATGTTAGATCAAATGCATGTACACAAGAGTGAGAGATTCCCCATAAAATCCATCTATTCAAACTAAACTAGGAAAAATGAAGAACACAATAAACTTGAAACAAAAGAGATTCAATCCTAATTAAGCTAATAGCATGATGATCTTATGGGGGAATTGGTGCCAATGAAGTGTTGCAATTGGACCTTTCCCAATTCCTAAGTAGCAATGTTGATTGGCTTGAGCATAACCTTGTTGCGAATCTTGAAAATGGTGGATGATTGAGGGCAATGGGCAAAATTAGTTCTCAATGTGAAGAGAGTAACTTTGAATGAAGAATGTGGATGATGATGGATTTGAGTATAGTAAGATTACTCAAATTGTGGATGATAGAATGAGAGGAAGAGTCTCTCATTTATAGATTCCCAAATTGGAAGAATGAGGGATTTGGGTTAATGTGGGATAAAAGACCAACCAATGAGAGGAGGCCACTTGTCCACATGTGATTGGAGGAGGAATGAGCACATTTTGATCAATGTGCAAGTTTGAATTTTGAATTTGAAAGTTGGAGGGAGAGAAGAGTGGAGTTAATGTCACTTGGCTCAACGCACAAGGACATGTAAGAGGCCTTCAATGCCTTGTTGGAAGTACCCATCCACTTGCATTTTTGAATTCAAATTTGAGGGAATATTCCCTTTTGATGCCATATTGAGGGAAAATAGATGAATTAATAAATCAAAGTAATTGATTTATTGTGCAACTTGCATTCTCTAGAGGATTTTAGTGACTGAGATTAAATTAATCAAGATTTAATTAATTTAATGAGGAATTTAGGAGATGTGACAATTTAGACTTAAATTTATGATTTGATTTAAATCAAATTGAGAGGAAGGGTTTAATTAAATAAATGATTTTATTTATTTAACTAAGGAGGAATATGCTAGATTAAATCAAATAAGGTTTAATTTATTTAACTTAATAAGAAGACTTTAGGGATTTAATCAAATAAAATGAATTATTTAATTAAACAGAAAGGTAAGGGTAATAAAATTAAATTGATTAATTTAATCAAAGAAGGTGATAGGATTAATCAGATGAATAGACATAATGTATGATTCGGAAAGAAATTATGTTAGTAAATCAGGATCCACTGTGTCAGATCGAATTGTACATTTTCCATGTCTACATTTCCAAATCCATATCATCTATAATAGTAACCATTGAAAGGTTGAATCATTCTACCATTATTATATGCATTCATTATTTGACTTATGTATTCATTTTATCTATGTCCAAAGTTCTTTCATGTAAAGCATTGACTAGGAAAGGTTGGAATATTTTGATTCATTGTGCTTCTACATTTCATTGCTCTATATATAAATTTATTGCAAGAGTAACAAAAACCATTGAAATATGGGTAGCTTTGAGTATTTGGTTGTCTGACCGGAGGTCTTCTATCTTCATATATTTGATTCTAGATCTTTCCATTATTCTTCTTGTCTTTGGTCTTCTTTGGTTAATTCATCTTCTTTTCTATATTAGGTGTCAAATCTAATTTTGATCTATCACATTTCTCAAATCCCAAACCACCTTTGTCTTTGGATGTTTTCTAACCTCTAATCATCTCATTAAGAATTGTAGAACTCACCTTGAATTTGTCTTGATGACTTCTTTATTTCTCCAAATCTTATCTTAGGTTTAACACTTCTTGTTCAAGCCCTATGTATTCATCAAATTTTATTTACACCATGCATTCAAACAATCTTCAATTCTTTTCTTTTCTTCAACTTGTACATTTTGTCTGTTGATGTTTTCATTTGCTTGTTTCAACTGTTCACTGATTTCCTTATGCCTTTCTCTAAACGTCTTGATTTTCTCTCTCAAATTTTTGATACATTCATTTTCTTCTTTGACATTTTCCTTCAAATATTTTTTTCACCTTCATTTCTTTCTATATCTTCAAGAGAAAATTTTAGTTCTCCATATTTTTCAAGTATGCAATCTTCTTCTATAAAAAAAAAAAGTAGGGGTCTCTTTAGAGGAATATGAATTTTTTTATCAGTCATGTGTTCAATCTCTAAGACCTTCCGAAAGTATTTAAGATCCTTTCAAGGAACCAAGCTTTGATACCAGTTGTCGAAAACCCAAAATATTGATAGTGGGTGAATCAATATTCTCTTAAACCATTTAAATATCAAATAACTAATGCATATTTAACTATAGTAAGGAAATAAATCATGAAAACATCCAAAACGTTACATACCACATGAATACCAATATTTTTACATAGACAACCCAAAATGGGAAAAATCACGATGAGGGTTAACTCACAATATATTATAACTCGTTATAGTATATTAAAAAATGGTTTAATGTAGGTGGACTTGCTATCAATAGAGAAAAATATAGAAGAGATATGGTGGCTCATAGCATATTTTCAAATATTACAAATGCATCTACAATTTGAAGGATCATAGTTCCAATGAACCACAATAACAATCTACACACTAATTATGATTCAACGCTCTACAATGCTCTACATTCAAACAAACTAGATAATCCACAACACAATTCATACTAATCTGAAAAAAATTGCATCACATAATATTTATTGCTACTTTCACATCACCCAAAACATAAAAATAATCCAACATATATATCAACATCAAGTATAACATCAATTAGCTCAACCTACCTAGATGTAATACTCAAAAATATAACTTGTCGGCTCCAAAAAATATCATCCACAACACACGCCACAGTAAAAATCTCAAAACTCCTTAAACTAATTCAGCATGGATCTCAAATAGATCCCACATACGGGTGCAACACATATCAAATCTTCATACAACCTCAAATGTGCTAGGTTGGCACCACATTGAATCTAAACCAAAAAAACTCAATTATACATCCTCATCTCAACATGTGGACCTCAAAACTGGATAAAATTTGGAATTCATGATAAAATAAAATTTAGAAGCTTATCTTCAACACAACAAGGCCAAAAAGACATCTGTAGAGAAGTGTGGAATCTCGTAATCAACTAAGTTGTACAGAAAATGACTGTGAAGTGCTAGGCCAAACTCTGTTACTCATATCTCTCAAACTACTTATCCAATCAAGATGAAATATTGGATTTAGGTACATCTAACATCCACCAAATTATTTTAGAAACAAAGAGTGTTCTCTTCATTTGAAAAGTGGTGTAGACCCAAAAATTTATAGACAGTGACACTGAACTGGTAGATTTGAAACCTAGTCAAATTTCTACGCAATTGATCTTTTTGGACCAACTCAACTTGCCCAAATTTCTTCTAGAGAAACTCCAAAATCTATTAGGATTAATTAAGATATTCCACAACAATGAAAACACTATAATACATTTTTATACACAATCCATGCTCATGTTGCCAAGCAACATCATCAATGAAAAACTTTAAACTTCCAACATTGAACACACCTAGATATTGAGGGGGTTGTGAATTAGTATCTATAAAAATAAAAACCTTCATATATTAAACCATGGACAAGGTAACACTATATTTAGGTGAAAAACCCAAGAAGGGAAAAACCATAGAGATAAATCTCTCAATATACGAAACTCACTTCTTACAATGTATTTTAAGTCTCAATGCCTATGAACTTGCAAGATTATGTGCACAACCTTTGGAAAACATACAAAGGACTTACAATATTGAGCCATACAACCCTAGGGAAAGGTAAAAATTACAAGGACCTACCAAAGAGACTCACTATCTGATAGAAAGATATATAAAAATATGTAAATAATATTTGTCAATAATACACTATTGACTAAGGTGTTAAATATCATTTCTCTTTTATTTTCCACAAATTACTAATTCATTCCATAATCACACATCTCACCACTCTAACACCACTTGTAACTAAAAATTTCTTTCATTTATATTTTCCATAAGATCTGAAAATATCAATTAGGTCAACCAAAATAGAAGATAAACAATAACCTCAACAAGATGGCCATAAAGACATAATTTGGTCCTATCCAAAAGATAGAGAGTACCAAATAACATATTATTACATCTTTCAATATGATCCCAAACAACACATATGATAACACACATCAACCCAAGTCGACAAAAAGGAAACAATACCAATCAACCAAAAAACATAATTATAACTTAATTTAATCAATACAGATTTCAACAAGATAGGTCAGAACAAAAATATACTTTAACAAAATTTCATGTTCTAGAATAGAACCCCAATCACATGATGCAAGCAAGATAAGAAGGCTTGCTATCCAAATATCCATAAATTTCCCAGAAAACCAAATCAACATAGTATGTGGTACCAACGATATCAACCATTGATGTGCAAACCACAAAGATATATTTTATAAAAATCCAATAAAACTTCCAAAAACTTATTTCAAACTATCATGCCACAAACAGCTACCGCAAACTAAACAAAAGAATAATACTTTAAACGAGAAGCATAGAATATACAACTAAGAGATAAAATGTTATCAGAACAACTTGTGAAACAATTTATTACATGAAAACTAAATTGCGACACTACAAAAACACTGAGAGCATGTTCACCATTATGTTGGAGTAGAAACATCAATGTAGATAAATAAAAAGCATTTTATGGACTACTCCAGACAACCAACAAAACTACCAACCCACTGTAATTACCCAAAACCTTTTCAACAACACAAGTGACCTAAAAATATAGGAGTGTAGCAACAATAGAACATAAACACTAAATCCCAAACTGCAAGACCAAAACTTTAAACGTGGAGGAATGTGAAGCATTCTCCCAAATAGTCTTTAAAGTAACTTCATGTAGTAGAAAATTTCATAAACATGTGGAGACCAGAACATCCTTGTAGCACCACATAGTTCCTCAAGAGAAAAAGAGAGAGCACACAACATACTAGAGACCATCAACAACATCTCTCCAAATTTAGCATTACCTCTAAGCCTCATCTTAATGATTCTAATCCTCATCTTAATATATCATAATGATAACATCTATATTGTCAGCAACCATACACAATAAAACTCTAATTTTCATTAAATAAGGCATGAAATCCAACCATAAACATCAACAACTCATCCAAACAAGGCATGACTACATCTAACATTATTAACTGCATTGTTATCAAAGAATCAATGACAACCAATTCCAAAAAACAACCCCGCAAATATATGCAACAATATCCCCAAGTGTTTACATCAATGACAACCAATGCCAAACAATTTACAAAAAACTTCCCAAGTTTTAACATCAATGATAACCAATTCCAACAATCTCCCCCTTTGATATTAATGAAAAAAAACACGTGCACATTCTCCCCCTTTGACATCAAGTACAAACGGTCAAGGATCTTCATTAAAACATCATAAGATTCTCCTCTTTGACCAATAGTGCTTCTTCTTCAAGAAACTATACATGCTCCCCCTATCAACAACAACCAACCAACTACTTGCTCCCCTTCAGAGGTAACAAGCATCAATCAATGAGAAAAGGATATGACATGCATTTCTCCTCCTAGATAAATGTACAATCTATGAATCTAGTAAGAAAATGGAGGGGCAATAACCCCTAACTTCTATTGAAGATACTCAAAAGTATCATTTGAAAGTTCCTTAGTGAGGATGTCTAAAATTTGATCCTTAGTAGGCACATACTCCAACCTGAATTCTTACTCTATAGTATTCTCCCTTAGAAGTGAAATCGAATAGAAATGTGTTTAGTATTTGAATGCATCACCAAATTCTTGTAACTATGAATTGCACTAGTATTATCACACAATATGGGAGTGGGTTAATCATATACCACCTTTATATCCTTTTGAGTTTTCTTCATCCAAAGAAGCTGGGTGCAGCAATATATTTAGCTTCTACTATGGATAACGACATTGATTTTTTCCTCTTACTAAACCACGAGACCAAACTATCTCCTAAGAAAAATGCACTTCCACTAGTTCTTCTTTAGTCATCCACACATCCTACCCAATCAACATCAGTATCAACACTCAAAGAAAATTTATCATCTTTATTATACCACAAACCACAATCCAAACTTATCTTCAAATATTTAAATATTAATTTTGTTTCCTTCTCATGAGATTTATTAGGATTAGTTTGATATCTACAAACTAAAAATACCACATTCATAGTTTTAGGTCTAGAAGCAGTCAAGTACAATAAACCTCCAATCATAGACCTATAAAGAGTTTGATCAACCTTTGGAGACCTATCAATCTTTCTGAAGTGATAGCTAGTAACCATAGGAGTACTTACTAGTTTGGAATCCCCTATGCCAAACTTCTTCAATATCTCTTTGACATACTTAGCTTGAGAAATAAAAATACCATCATCTAGTTTAAAAATTTGAAGCCCAAGGAAGAAAGAAAAATCACTAATCATAGACATCTCAAACTCTTTCTACATCTCCTCTATAGACTTCTTACACAGTTTATCATCTCCCAAAGATGGTGTCATCAACATATATAGAAAATATTAAAATCTTGTCCTTCTCTTCCTTAATGTAAAGATTACTATTTGTAGTACCTTTCTCAAAACCTTATTGAAGTAAATACTTATCCAACTGAGCATACCAATCTCTATGAGCTTTTTTGAGTCTATACAAAGATTTCTTGAGTCTCCATACCATTTTTATATTTTTTGATAGTTGGAAGCCATTCGGTTACTCAATGTAGACCTCCTCTAAATCGTCTTTCAAGAAGGCTGACTTGACATCCATCTAATAGACTTTGAAATTCTTATGGGAAGCAAAAGCAAGAAACATCCTTATTTCCTCCATTCTGGCTATAGAATAAAAAGTCTCCTCAAAATCAATAGCTTCAACTTGTGAATAGCCTTTACACACTAATCTTGATTTATTCCTCATAATTCACCATCTTCATTTAGCTTGTTCTAGAATACCCACTTAGTCCCAATAATATTTGTATTTTCTAGTCTCGTAACCAATTCCCATGTCTGACTCTTTTCTATCTAATACAATTCCTCTTTCATTTCCTTTATCCGACCATCATCTTTTATTTCATAAGGAAAGTTCTTGGGCTCTACCTTTGATAGTAAACACAAATTTACTAGCTCACTTTATTTTTAAAGCCTTCTCCTAGTCAATGAACCATCATTGTTATATCCAATGATCTAATCTATAGAATGGTTATTCTATACATACTTTTTTGGATTCTTAGGAACCTTTTTTATTATTTTTTCTTCTCTTCTTTCTCTTTTTCCTCCTCTTCAATGTAGGGGTATATCAGATCCGCATGTTGAACACCCAAAATACTAAGAGGGGGGTGAATGATTATTCACTAACTTCATTAGCTTTATCAATTTAAACATCCATTCAAAGCATCACATTAATCTTGTAGTAATGGAAAGGAAAATATAAAGAATGAATCACATCAAAGAACACAAGAACACCAAATTTATGTGGAAAACCCAAAAATGAAAAAACCATGATGAGGATCAGTTCACAATATATTATAACTAGCTACAATTGATATTACAAAATGGTGGAATCATTGTCTAGAAAGAAAGAATGACTCATTATTGGTGGCTCACTACCAAGGGATCACTACCCAAAATAGAAAAATATAGAAGAAATGGTGGCTCGCTACCAAAATGAAATAATAATAATGCATCTGCAAAATTCCAAGGATACAACTCCAAATAAGCTCTAAAAATTGACTTAACACACTTCATACTTCACCACTACACCATTTTCACTTCATTCAACATCTTATTTTGCAAAAAATATCTACATATAAAAATACATCATCTTCACACAATGAATTAACCTTGTATATATACCAAACTAACCAAAAAATCAAGTAGGTCAGCCTAATTACATGAACCGTGTACCTTATAACTTCTCTAAAGGGAAACAGGAGGATCAACTAGTGATCCAACAACGCAGAAACTTTCCCTTAACACTAATACAACAAAGGAGGAGAGCTGAAAACAAGTTTCAATAGCATATAAAACTAATTGAGATGAATAAAACATGTAAATAAGAGATTACATAAAATTGAGCATTCACAGATTGACACAAGATATACGTGGGAAAACCTTTTCAAGTAAAAAACCTACCACAAAAATTCAAGACAATTATATCATAGTAATAATCCTATTACATACAACGTTTAGGCTTCTTTGATCAGCTCATAGTAGCTTAGAGTCATTCCTCACTGTTACAATGCTATTTCTTAACATACAGTTCAAACAACCAACTCGGATACAATATTGTACTCGACTTACTTAAGTCATATGTTGCATTCAATTCTATCAATCAAGCATCGATCATCAGGTTCATGAATCTATCATCCAATCACGCAATTGATCTTCCCATACCGATCTTTCTACATTGAGCCACCCAGGCATTAATGCCATCACCCAAATCGGGTTCTATTTGCCACTCTGAGTCGACCTGCACCTGCTGCAATAACTATTTTGGTTTTTTTCCAATCATTGTGAGACACTGAGCCACATGTCTACATCCCATTCGTCTATCACTTCTGACTCTAAGTCCAACTCGGTCAACCCATTCAATGAGCTCATCGAGCTCTCCAAGTCACAACTGAGCTCGGTCCTTCTCCCTACCGCACTACCGCATCTGACTTCAAGACTCACTGCAGTATGGCAGTAGCCATTGACAGTCTTACCACGACCACTATGGTCAATCACATGACTAGATGCAGTATGGTGGTAACCGCTAGCGAGGCCACTGGTGGCCTTACCGCGGCCACTGTGGTCAGTCACTTGACTGGCCTTGGTATGGAGGTAACTGCCATCCAATCCACTAGTGGTCTTACCATGGCTACCACAGTCAGTCACTTCACTGGCCATGGTATGGTGGTAACCACCAAGTAGGCCAATGGCGGTCTTACCGCGGCCAACACAGTCAGTCACTTGACTAGCTGCAGTGCGGTGGTAACCGCTAGACCCAACCGCAGGTGGTCTCACCATGCAACCGTGGTGAGTGGACCCACCATCTACAGTATGGCAGTAACCGCCAGGACAGTCACCGCGGTACCACTAAAGCTAGACTTAGCCACCACAGTAAAGCGGTAAAGGCAGAAATGAAACATTTTAATGCCAAGTCATGAAAGTTGGGGCTTCGATTTGGAAATTGAGACACATTTTCTCAACAAGCTCCCACTTGGTGAACACTTCCAGCTTCCCCCATGGCTCTGAATGAATTGCTATCTGTCATAGGCCCCAAGGCCCATTGATTCTACGCACCATCTGAACTTGTTTGTGCTAACTGGCTTTGTCAAAGCATCTACAACATTCTTCAAGGTGTCCACCTTTTCTAGACTGACCTTGCCATCTTCAACCATATCGATCACGAAGTGATACTACACATCAATGTGCTTGGTCCTGGCATGAAAGGTCAGATTCTTTGCCAAACAAATGGCACTCTGACTGTCATAGCAGATTGAAATCTGCCCAACATTAAATCCAATGTCTGAACATAAATGCTTCAGCCCAACAACTTCCTTATAGGCATGAGTTGCAGCCATGTACTCTACCTCTGTCATGGATAAAGCAACTATAGCCTATCACTTTCTCATCCAACTGATTGCTCCACCATTAAGCGTGAAAGTGTATCCACTAGTGGATTGCCTTTTGTCAATGTCCCCTACCCAATCTAAATCAACATACCCATGAATGTTGAGAGTCCTTTATGATGCAACCAAATTTCTATGGTAACATAGTGCATAATCTAAAGTCCCCTTCAAATACCTAAATACTCTCTTCACAGCATCCCAATGTGATCTTCCCGGATTTTCCATAAATCAGCTTAGAACTCCCACTGCTTGGGCAATGTTTGGTCTTGTACATAACATAGCATACATCAAACTACCAACAACACTTGCATAGGGCACACTGGTCATGTCCTCCATCTCAGTAGTAGACTTTGGACAGTCTTCAATAGACAGCTTAGTTCCATGCATGATTGGAACAACAAGCTACTTGCAGTCATCCATGCTAAACCTCTCCATAACTGTTTTCACATACTTACTCTGACTGACCCAAAGCTTTCTACTTGTTCTATCATTGGTAATCTTCATTCTAAGAATGTACTTAGCTACACCAAGATCTCTCATTTCGAACTTTGCAGACAACTAAGATTTAAGATGAGAAATCATAGTCTTGCTATTTCCAATGAATAACATATCATCCACATACAGGGTAATAAAAAGCACATGATCATTCTCAGATTTATAATAAATGCAATGATCAAATTTTGATCTCACAACTCCAATTGATAACACAAATGTGTCAAATTTCTAGTACCACATTCTAGGAGATTGTTTTAAACCATAGAGAGATTTATTCAACTTACAAACCAGATTTTGTTTACCTCTTTCAACAAAATGCTCAGGCTAGGACATGTAGATTTCTTCTTCTAGCTCACCATGGAGAAATGATGTCTTCACATCCATCTTCTCAATTTCAAAATCATACACAGCTACCAATGATAATAAAAATCTAATGGATTTCAGCTTTGCTACAGGGGAAAAAATCTCTCCATAATCAATTCCCTCAATCTGGGAAAAACCCTTTGCAACCAGTCATGCCTTATACTTCTCAACACTGCCATCAAGACCTGTCTTCTTTTTTAATATCCACTTATAGCCAATAGGCTTTCGCCCTTTAGGCAGCGGTACCAAATTCTAGGTATCATTCTTTTTCAAAGAATCCATTTCATCATTCATGGCTTTCAGCCAAGATTTTGAATCAGCCATGTTGATTGCTTCTTTAATAGTCCTAGGTTCATCAGTGCTGGTAATTAAAGCATAGGAACAGTTTGAATCTAACATAGAGAAACCATATCTTTCAGGTTGCGTTTTTTCTCCTATAGACCTTCTTACAGGCTAAGGTTGTTCTTCATCATCAAAACTTTCAGAGCTACTTGAACTCTCCTCAGTCTCAGGCACACCATGCAACTCTTCCCTTTCTAGAGTTTAGGTAATCTCAACTGCATCCTTTTTCTTGTCACTTTGTTTAGTCCCAAGCTGTTGATCACTTACTAAAGGTTTCAGCTCTCAAAATATCACACTTCTTCTGTATATAACCTTCTTAGTAACAGGGTTCCAGAGCTTGTATCCCTTCACACCAACTCCATAGCCAATGAGAATACACTTGAAAACCTTGTTATCCAATTTAGATCTCTTTACATTTGGCATATAAACATATATCTCATAGCCAAACACACAAACACGCCTTAGAGAGGGCTTCTTACCAAACCATGCTTCCAAAGGCGTCTTGTCAACAAGAGCAAAGAAAGGAGATCTATTTATTAGATAACATGTTGTAGTCACAACCTCAACCTAGAAATTCTACTCTAGACTAGCACCACTCAACATACTCCTTGCCTTTTCCATCAACGTCCTACTCAACCTTTCAGCAACTCCATTTTTTTGTGGAGTATAAGGCATTGTCTTATACCTTTTAATTCCATGATCAATGCAATACCTTTCAAAATATGCAGAACAAAATTCACCACCATTGTCTGTCCTCAAACATTTAATTTTCTTTCCAGTCTAATTCTCTACCAAAGATTTAAATTCTTTAAACCAACTGAACACTTTTGATTTACTTTTAATAAATTATACAAATGCCCTTCTCGAACAATCATCAATAAAAGAAACATAATATCTAGACTTCGATAACGAAGGAACATTAACTCAACCAAACACATTAGAATGAACATAATCCAATATACCAAAAGATTTGTGAGGTCTAGAATAAAATGAAACACGCTGCTATTTTCCATAAATACAATGTTCACAAAAATCAAACTCAAGGTTACAATCATCAAGCCCTTCTACGAGATTTTTATTCTTCAAGGTTTTTAAACCATTCTCACCTATGCGACGAAGTCTATGATGCCATAGCATAGTCTTCTCAGCTGGGAGCTTTACCTCCATAGCATTTGCAACCAGAGAAGTGTCTTCATCTTTCTCTACAGGTGCAGCAATGCATGACTTTACAAAGGCACTGTTACATAGATTAGGTCGTGCATCCAACTTGTACAAAGTGCTAGTACAAACACCCTTAGCCAGCACCATTGCACCTCTAGCCATTTTACATCCCTTACTTGAAAAAGAAACTTCTACACCAGCATCATTTAACTTACTGATAGAAAGAAGATTTCAAGCAAGACCTGGTATGTGAAGTACGCCACCAATACCTTTGACTCTCCCATCAGGAAACTAAATTCTGACTCTTCCTCTGCCAACTATCTCCAATGTTGAATCACTTGCCAAGTATACCTCTCCACCATCATACTTCTCATATTTAGAGAACCATTCTCTATTGGACGTCATGTGAAAGGATGCACCTGAGTCAACTAGCCAGATATCATATGATGCCTAAGTTGTCAAGGCTACTGCAATGAAGGCATCTGCATCACTTTGAGAAGATTCATTTTCAGAAGCATTCTTCTTCTTCTCCTCCTTGCAGTCCTTCTGGATATGTCCAGGTTGCCCACAGTTCTAGCATCTCACCTTGAACTTTTTACCAAGAGACTTTGATCTCCCTACAGATTTGGATTTCGACTTCTTGTATTTCTTCTTGCCTTTCTCCTTTGGTCTACCTTGAATAGCAAGGGCCTCTTTGGCCATCTCAGAAGACTTCCTCTGCATCTCTTCAGATAACAATGAGGCAAGAATGTCTTCCATCTTGAAATCAATGGTAGTGCTTCCAATAGCCATCACAAGATGATCCCAATTGTCTAGTAATGAACACAACATGAGCATGCAATGTTCCTCCTCCTCTATCTTTACACCTACAGATGCCAACTAAGTAACACTCATATTAAATGAGTTCAGATGGTTTGCAACAGATGCACCTTCGTCCATCTTCAAGGAGTACAACTTCTTCCTCAAGAATAAATTATTTACTAGAGACTTTCCTTGATAAATATCACCAAGCTTCTTCCATAATGAAGTTGCAGACTGCTCCTCATGGATATTTAGGAGTATAGAATTGGCTAGACTCAGTCTTATCAAACCTCTTTCTTTTCTTTCAGTAAGATCCCAAGATTCTTGCATCATACTTTGTGGCTTAGTTCTAGACACTCCAATCCATAGGTCTCTATCCACAAGTAGGTCTTCTATCTTGAGTTTCCATAACTCAAATTTTCTGCCATTCAACTTCTCAATCTCTACTCTACTAGATGTACTCGCCATCTCAAACAGAAACAAGTTTTAACACAGGAATACTCCCACTGAAACAATATTAGCATAAAAATTTGACTTTCCTAACAAGGATAACACAACTGGCCAAGCTCTGATACCACTTGAAGGGAAAAAGGAGGATCAACTAGTGACCCAATAGTGCAGAAACTTTCCCTTAACACTAATAAAACAGAGGAGGAGAGCTGAAAACAAGTTTCAATAGCATCTAAAACTACTTGAGATGAATACAACATGTAAATAAGAGATTACATACAATTGAGCATTCACAGATTAACACAAGATATACGTGGGAAAACCTTTTCAAGTAAAAAACCCACCACACAAACTCAAGACAATTGTATTATAGTAATAAAACTATTACATACAATGTTCAGTCTTCTCTGATCAGCTCACAACAGCTTAGAGTCACTCCTCACTGTTACAATGTTATTTCTTAACATATAGTTCAAACAACCAACTTGAATAAAATATTGTACTTGACTTACTTAAGTCATACATTGCATTCAATTCTATCAACCAAGCATTGATCATCAGGTTCATGAATCTGTCATCCAATCATGCAACCGATCTGCCCATACCGATCTCTCTGCATCGAGCCATCCACGCATTAATGCCATCACCCAAATCGGGTTCTATTCGCCACCCTGAGTCGACTTGCACCTACTGCAATAACTATTTTGGTTTCTGTCCAATCATCGCCAGAAACTAAGCCATGTGTCCACATCCCATTCATCTATTACTTCTTACTCTGAGTCCAACTCGGTCAACCCATTCAACGAGCTCACCAAGCTTGGCCCTTCTCCTTATCACACTACTGCAGCCAACTTCAAGACTCACCACGATATGGTGGTAGCTAGCTTGGCAACCTACTAGCGGTCTTACCATGACCACCGCAGTCAGTCACTTGACTGGCTGTGATATGGCGATAACCGCTAGCCAGGCTACTCGAGGCCTTACCGCGACCACCGCGGTCAGTCACTTGACTGGCCACGGTATCGCGGTAATCGCCGGCTAGGCCGTTGGCGGTCTTACTGCATCCACCGCAGTTCATCACTTGACTGACTGCGGTATGGCAGTAATCGCCAACCAGGCCGCTGGTAGTGTTACTAAGGCCACCGCGGTCAATCACTTGACTGGCCGCGGTGCGGCGATAACCGCTAGACCCAATCGTAGGTGGTCTCACCGTGCTACCGAAATGAGTGGAACCACCACCTATGGTATGGTGGTAACCACTAGGACAATCATCGTGGTATCGCCAAAGCAAGACTTAGCCACCGTAGTAAAGCGATAAAGGCAGAAATGAAACATTTTAATGCCAAGTCATGAAAGTTGGGCCTTTGAGCTGGAAGTTGAAACAAATTTTCTCAACATTGTCAACTCAACACTTCATCACACATGCATTGTGAAGAGAACCAAAACATTTACTCCTCAAAAATAGGTTGTTATGACCTATAATTACTCCCATAAGTCCGTTCCTTACATCAACTATGCACGACCCTGAAATCTTTATGTTTGCACCAAATAGAAAAATCGGTGAAGCAATAACTAAATGAACTAGTTGTTCATTCATGACTCAACATTCAGACCTCCAAAAAACTTTCCACTTCGATCACACATACTTCTAATGTCTATAAACACTTCGTCAAAACTTGATAATATAATATTCATCTGCGATGGAATGCAGAGCATTCCAATATGCATTTTGTACCAGTAACACTGCCATTACAAAGCTCAATACTCTACCAACATTATCTTCAACTATGAAAGACATTCAAACTTGAAAATTTATATTTTAACACCTTCAATACACAACATCAACACCTAATAACCACATCAAAATATATTGCATAGCGAAGCAATGCAGACCACAAAACTGGTTCACTGTAACACTGAAATTGCACTCTAAGACTTAGCCAATTATCCACACCATTTGGTATTTTTTTTACTAACACTTTTTTTATTTCTATAATGGTTTGACATCAATTAAAATACCATACACTATCAATTCCCCATCATTCTCATGTTTCCAACACTACAAACCTCTTGTTATTGGAAGATCTAACATAAATCTTCATCTACCTTAACATTTTTGCTTTCAATAATCTTTCCCAATCTCTTGTTGTAGCATCTATAGGCCTTCCTTCTAGTGGAGTAACCAAGAAATATCCCTTCATCACACCTTGATTAAAAATTTCCAAGGTATTCTTCATCTCTTCTCATGTAGCATTTTTCTCCAAATATCTTGAAGTATCTAATAGTAGGAGGCCTTCCATACCATAGCTCATAAGGGATCTTAGTGCTATTGACCCTCAATTGTACTCTATTAATAAAATAGATAGCATTATGAACTTCTTCCTTCCAATATATATCAAGTAGATGAATAGAAATATGTCTCCTAATACCATTATCTTCACAAAACTTTTCAAATTTATTTGAAGTAAATTCACCTCCTCTAGAAGATCTTAAGAATTTTATCTTAGCATCCATTTTATTCTCAATTTTTTCTTTGAAAATCTTAAATTTATCAAACGCTTCTAATTTTTCTCTTAAAAAGGTAACCTAATTCATTCTAGTGTAGTCATCAATAAGCAACATAAAATACCTTTCTCTTTACTGACTCTTTGTTCTTGTAGGTCTGGCTAGGTCAGTGTGAATCAACTCCAATGAAATTGTAGAGGAACACTCCTTTCTCTTGAAATTTATTTTCATTTTCTTTACTATTTGACACTCCTTGTATAATGTGTTTGCAAGCTCAGTTATCTAGGACATATCTCTCTTAGCATGAATAGAACTTGTATTTACCATGTTATCAAAATTGATATGTCCCTTTCTCTTGTGTCATAGCAAAAACTCAATGGATTGAGCCAATAAGAAGATTCTTCCATTTTTCCTTGTACCTTTTACAACCAATCTTCTATACCTTTCCTTCCCGATCTCACAACCTCTGGAATAAAATTTAAGATTATATCCTTTTCTACATAATTAACTAACACTAAGAAGAATATGCTTCAGTCCATTGACATAGAGGACATCCTCATTCATGTTCTCTCCATCAAATGTTATAGCACCCTTTCCAGAAATCTAATTTGACTCATCACCTCCAAACTTAATAGCTCCACGATTACATTGCATGAAAGGCAGTCTACACAACCATTGAGCTTTCATTAGCTTTTTCAACTTGAAAAGTATTACACTTATAAAAAAATTCAATATCACCCTTTTTTCCTTTCATAGCCATGAATAGGTTTTCATCATTTGAGTCATTATCCTCATCTTTTGAAGAAAAAAATCTCTCCTTGGAATAGAAAATCTTTCTTAACTTCTCTCTTTTGTTGGCATCTTCTGAATCTTTATATGAATATTTATATGCAAAATGACTAATCCTCCCATAATTGAAATACTTGAAAGGCAACTTACCTTTGTATTTGTACGTGCCTTTCTTTAAACTTCTAACAAATATTGATTGTATGTCATCAAATTCATCATTCTGATCTATTGGATCATCTTCTATCTTTTTACTGACTTTGAATGTTGTTTCCTTCTTTGGAACATCTTTTTCAAATTCTCTCATTTCAAAGGTAGTGAAAGCATCAAAAATTTCATCTATTGAATACTTATGCAAGTCCTTAGACTCTTCAATAGTAGATACCTTATGACTATAAGATTTTGGGAGATATCTCAAAACTTTCTTCACAATATCATTTTCTTTCACTTCTCCACAAGGACCTCTAATGTCAATAACTACTTCATCCACCTAGAGCATATAACTAGCAATGTCTTCATCCTCTATCATCCTTAGAGTTTCAAATATGATCTTGAATATTTATATCTTGGCTTACTTCACTTTATTATCTCCTTCATTATTATTTTTCATCTTTTACCATACATCCTTATCAGAATTGCAACTCATCACCTTCAGAAGTTTTGAAATAGCTAACCCACACATGATAGTATTCTTTTCCTTGGTATTTTTCTAATACAATCTAATCTTAGTTGGATCTGTCAGAGGAGTAGAAGAAGTAATGTAACCACCCTTGATATATTTCCAAACACCAAACCCTAGAGAGTTTATATGGCCTTCCATTCTTACTTTCTAAAAGGTGTAATTTGTCCCATGAAACCTAGGACCCTTGTAAGATCCATCATGTGTCATATTCAAACTTTCTTTAAGTGTTTAAGCTTCTTCAGAAGAACTTGTATTTGATACAAATTATTTAACACACTCAAATATTGAGAGCGGTGGTAAATTTGTATATATAAAAACTAAAATCCTTCAAATATTAAACCATGCACAAGATAACACCATATTTACATGGAAAACCCAAGAAGACAAAAACTACATAGATAAATCTCTCAGTATAGGAAGCTCACTACTTAAATATTTTCTTAAGGCTCATTACTTATGGATTTAAAAGCTAACGTGCACAACCTTAAAGAAATGTTCAAAGGACTTGCAATACTAAAGTGCATAACCCTAGGGAAATATATAAATTACATGACTAGTTGAAGAGACTAACTATCTAATACCACAATACATGAAAATATGCAATTACATTTTTCAAGAATAAACTGTAATGATTAAGGTATGAAATCTCATTTCTCTTTTCTTTTCTATAAATTACTACTTCATTCAATACTCACACATATTTCCACTCACACCACTTGCAACTAAAAATTTCTTTCATTTATATCCTCTGCAAGGTCTCAAAACATCAATTAGGTCAGCCAAAATAGAACATAAACAATAACCTCAAAAAGTCGACAATAAAGACATAATGTGGTCCTATCCATCAGATAGATATGACCAAATAATATCTTATTAAATTTTTCAATGTGATCCCAAATATATGCTGGCACACATCAACCAAAGTCAACACAATACCACTCATTCAAAAAATACACTTGCAACTAAATTTACTCAATGCAGTTCTCAACAAGATAGGTCAAGACCTAAATACATCTTAACAAAACTTCATGTGTTGGTGAAGACCCCCAAGCACACGATGCAAGCAAGATAACAAGCCCTTCGACCCAAATATAAAAAAAAATACTAGAAATCCAACTCAAAAAAATATGTTGTACCAAGGAGATCAACCATTGACGTGCAAACCATAAAGAGATGTGCAATGAATATCCAACAACACCTCCAAAAACTTATTTCACACTTTCATGCCACAAACATCCACTGCAAACCAAAAAAAAGAAGAATACTTTAACTTGAAAGTGAAGAATATACAACTAAGACATAGATTATCAAACCAACCTATAGAAAACTTTATTACATGAAAAATAAATTGAGACACTGCATAGAAACTAAGATCATGTTCACCAAGCCACGGCCGTAGACACATCAATACAAACAACCAAAAAAACCTCCAACCCACTGCAAATACCAAAAACCTACTCAACAACATAGGTAAACTAAAAATCTATAGAGGTGCAAAAAAAGCAAAACATAAACATTGAATCCCAAACCACAAGACCAAAACTTCAAAGGTGGAGGAATGCAGAGCATTCTCCCAAATAGGTTTTAAATAAAATTCTTGTAGTAGAAACTTTCATCAACATACAAAGACCAAAACATCCTTGTAGCAATACATACTTGCTCAAGATTAATAGGAGGGAACACACAACATACTAGAGACCATAAACAACATCTCTCCAACTTCACCATTACTTCTAATCCTCATCTTAATGCTTCTAATTATCATTTTAATATATCATAATGATAATATCTTTGTTGTTAGCAACCATACACAATACAACTCTAATTGTCATTAAACAAGCCATGAATTCCAACCTTGAACATGAACAACTCTTTCAAACAAGGCACAACTACATCCTACATGAGTAACTCCAATGTTGTCATAGAATCAATAACCAATTCCAAACAATCTACAAAAAAATTCCCATGTTGACATCAATGAAAACCAATACCAATAGGAGCAACAACTCCCAAATTTTACCAAAGAAACTTGAAATGTCTCCTTAAAACGTGGATTCATAAATATATCTACAAATTTCTCCTTTATATCAATATATTCCAATCTTACTTCCTTCTCTATAACCTTCTCCCTCAAGAAATGATACTTTATTGATTTTTTTTGTTCTTGATTGCATCACCAAATTCTGAAATATTTATTGCACTGGTGTTATCACAAAGAATAGTGACAGGGACTTCAAACTCAATCTTCATTTTCTTGAAATTATGCTTCATCGAAAGCACCTAAGTGCAACATGATGTTGCAATAATGTATTTTGATTCTATTGTAGATACATGAATTGATTCTTTTTTCTTATTGAACTAGGACACCAAAATATCACCAAATAAGAATGCACCACCACTTATGTTCTTTCATTCATGAACACATCCTTCCAAATCTACATCTATGTATGTAATCAGAGTGAAATTTTTAATCTTTGGATACCATAGCCCAATATCTTCAATAACCTTCAAGTACATGAATATCCTCTTTACTATTTTAACATGAGTCTCTTAAGGTGTTGCCTAGAATCTAGAAACCATTCCAACTACCTACATAATATCTAGTCTAGATGTTTTCACATACAACAAAATCCCAATCATGGACCTATACAAAGTCTAATCTATTGGAGAAAATTCATCATCTTTACTTAAATTTCATTTGGTAACCATAGGTGTTTCAGCCAATTTACAATCTTCCATCTTGAACTTGCTTAATATTTTTTTGATATACTTGTGAAGTGAATTAAAAATTCTTTTTTCTAATTGTACAATATTTAACCCAAGAAAGAAAGATAGTTCTCTTGACATAGACATCTCAAATTCATTGTGTATTTCCTTCTAAAATTTTGTGTACATCTCATCACTACTACCACTAAAAATTATATCATCCACATAGACCACAACTATCAATAGTTGTTATTCCACTATTTTTATATATAGATTACTATTTACACTTCCTCTGTGGAATCCTTGTTGCAAAATGTAGCCATCCAACATTGAATTCCAAACTTTGGGAGTTTCCGTGAGTCCATACAAAGCTTTCTTCATTCTACAAACATAATCAGGATTGTTAGAACATTTAAATCCTTCTAATTGCTCAGTATAAACCTCTTCTTCAAGTTTTCCATTCAAGAATGTTGACTTCACATCCATCTAGTATACATTGAAATTCTTGAATGTTGAAAGATCTAAAAACATTCTAATTTCCTCTTGTCTTGTCACGAGAGAAAATGTCTCTTAAATTCTATGCCTTCAACTTGGGCATACTCTTTACACACAAGTCTTGCCTTGTTCCATATCAATTCACCTTCTTCATTCAGCTTGTTTCTAAACACCTACTTGGTTCCAATCACATTCTTTCCTTTAGGTCTTGGAACAACTTCCCAGGTTTCATTATTCATAATTTGATTCAGTTCTTCCTCCATAGATTCTATCCATCATTTCTTCTTGCTTTCTTGTTTGTAATATTTAGGATCAATTTTTACACTAATGTGAAGTGTACTTTCTCACTTTTCCTCTCAATTTTATTTTGGGTCTAAACCTCACTATCTTTGTCACCTATGATATAATCTGTAGAGTGATTTTTTATAACTTGCTTTATTGGAGTCTTTAGAACATCTTCTTCTAAATCTTCAATTTTGTTGTGAATTGGTTCTTCATCATATTCTACTTCCAAAATACTAGTAGAATAAATAGTCTCAACTCTCATATTTTCACTTTCAACTATCCTCCTTAATATTTTGTTATGGAATTTGTTGGCTTTACTTCTTAAATAATAACCAAGTAAAATACATGCATCTGATCTAAAATTAAAATTACCTAAATTTTGTTCTTCTCCTAATGTAGAACTTGCTTCCAAAGATTCCAAGGTTTCTTACTGATGTCGATCTTCCTCTCCATAACTCATATGGTGTCATCTCAGCCTTGTGCTTGATCTGGACTATGCTCAGAATATATATAGCAATATGTATAACTTCTCTCTAGTAGATATTCAATAGATTTTCTTAACATAACATAGTTCTTTCCATCTCATGTATAGTCCAGTTATTTCCTTCTATAACTCCATTTTGTTGTAGATTTCTAGTTGTTGAAAACTACGTTTGTATCCCATGCTCTTCACAAAATCTATCATACTTCTCAGTAGTGAATTATCCACCTATGTTAGATCCCAAAACCTTGATTATCCTCCCAATTTCATTTTCTAATATTTCCTTCAATGCCTTCAAATTCTCAAAATTCTTCTAAATTTTCTTTAAAAAATATTGTCCAAGTCATTCTAGTCTAATAATAATTGTACATCATGAAATACCTATCTCCTTATGGACTTTTAGTCCTCATGGGTCCATATAGACCAGTATTAACTAGATCTAATGGTTTTAATGTGGAATACTCAATAAAAAAATATTTTCTTCTTGTTTGTTTCCCTCGATGACATGGCTTGAAGATGATTGATTGAGGCTTCTTAATGTTTGGAAAATCTCAGACTAGTCCTTTTGAACTAATCTTTACAATATCATCAAAAATTCTCATGTCCTAAGTGTTGGCAACAAGAGGGCAGACAACTGAGAGGGGGGGGGGGTGAATCAGTTGTCACAAAATTTCAAACTTATTAAACTTATTAACACTTATTCGTAGATCTAATTAATAATAGTGAAAGCATGAATCAAAAATAGATAAAAAAACACACATAACACCAAGATTTTTTCATGGAAACCCGGTTAAGGGAAAAATCCATGATGGATGTTAATCCACAAGTTATACCTTGTTAAAATTATACGAATAATAAATGAGGAATGCACATGCATTCAAGCACACTGCTCAAAGGAAGACTCACTATCTTACAAAAAATATTTAGATTAAATCCATCTAAAGAATTCAAACTGACAAAGTACCATTTGCTAATGCCTGAGTATAGTTCTGGTTAAACACATGAACACTTCTTCACTCTTCTTAACTCTTCTTCACACTTTTCTCTAGTTTCAAATGATCTGAACCTTTTTGCACATAGCACATGCACAATTCACATCACACGCACTTCTCAAATGAAGAAACAATAACTTATATATATCCGCAACAAGAAATTACATCGCTATATGTCGGCTTTTCAGAAAAATAATAGAATGAATGCAAACTGTCAGACCAAAATAATAAAGATTATTTATGTGAATCAGCCAAGGTCGGCTACAACGTAGTACAAAACCAAAATAATGTTCTGGAACACAAAACACCTTCAAATATTCTTCCCTGAAGATCCACAACACGTTTGAAACACCTTGTTGGCCATGAACACGAAAAACATGAACACCACAGTAACATACACAACAACTCAGATTACCAAAATCACATTATCTTCTTCCATGAACACCATTTATAGTAACAAAATAACTATCAAAATACATAAACTCATAGCTTGCTTGAATCTTCATGCACACCTCTAAAGCTTTTGGTGAATAAACTAGATAGGATTGAAAACAAACCCTTTAATCCACAACTTCTCACTGTCAACATACTGAAATTTCCATCGTACTAATCTTCCTTGCTTCACAGACAACTTGTAACATATTTTATTACAATTTTCTCAATATCCTCGACATATATAGTTCTTAAGGACATTTATGTTGATAGTGTTGACATTAGTGACAACTACATATCAACAACTCAACCACAACATCCAACACTAACCTTCTATGAAAAATCAATCTTTCATTTTTCTACATAGTGAGACAACTCTATCCATTCAACTCAATAAGATGATAAATGTGACTATTTGTCTAGCTTTGTTTTGCAATCAGTTCACCGGTGTTTGATTCCCTAATTTCACAACCTACAACGCTAAAAGATAGATTGTATTATTTATCACACATTTGACAAACACTTAAAAAAGTATGCTTTAAACCTTTGACACACAAAACATCATGATTCTTTCAACCATCAAAACCTGAAGTACCTTACCAAATTTTTTGGCAATTGAATTATTTTTAAGGATCACTAAACCACCTTCAAATTTCTTGAAATTCATGAACATACTTCTATCTCCAATCATGTAGCTGGAGCAACCATTGTCTATGATCTACATATTCTTCTCCTTCTGAGAATGTAGTGTAGTTTGGACTATCATTGAATTTTTCAACCTTCATCTCTTTAGAAACCTTCTTCCAGACCTTTTCTAATTCATTAATTTTTCTCTCTACACCCTTTCTTCCACTTTTTGGTATTGGACAACTCACAAAATTTCTTCAATTCTTTGCAATGTGTCCAAAGTTGTATTTCATGCAAATAATATTAAATTTTTACAAAGGATTAAATGTATCATTGTTGACAAAATTATTTCTTATTATCAGAGCTTTCCTACACTTCATAGCCTTATGTCCAAAATTATTGCAATTGAAAAAATAACCAAAGAAAGGTAAATTTAACTTGGTATTGTATCACTATCTTTCAGATCTTCTTCTCTTGTTTTTCACATGAATGAATCAATCATTGTGTGTCATGCTTTCATCACTTGTCATTGTTCTTTCAAACTTTGAACTTTTTTAGCCTATTGTTGAACATAGGAATATTGAGAGGATGGTGAATCAATATTCTCTTAAACCATTTGAACATTAAACATCCAATCACTAATGCATATTCAAAAATAATAAGGAAAGAAAGCATGAAACATCCACAATATCACATGACACATGAACACCAGTATTTTTAGGTGGAAAACCAAAAATTCAAAAAACCACAATGATGGTTAGCTCACAATATATTGTACTGGTTATAGTATATTTACAAAAATTCTCACTACATGTGGACTCACTATCCAAGTGGACTCATTATCCACAGAGAAAAATATAGAAGAAATATGTTAGCTCACAACCTATCTTAAACAATTATAATTGCATCTAATATATGCATGAATACAATCCCATTGAATCTCAATAATAATCTTTATCTAATTCTAATTCAACACTATGTCTCACTCTTCATTCACACAATTGTGATCTTAAACTTAAAATTCACAATATAACCTCACACTTATTTTCTCAAATTTGTATCACACACATCACATATTACTCACTTTTCTCTCAAGATGTCAAAAAAAATCTAGCATATATATCCTCATCAAGTATAACATCAAATAGGTTAGCCTAATTAGATGTAATACCCAAAATATAACTTGTTGGATCCAAAAAATTTCATCCACACAACATGCCATAATTCAAATCTTAAAACATATTAAGATAGGTTAGCATGGACCTATAATTGATCCCACATAAGATAGCACTACATATTTAACCTTCACATATAATCAACCATATTAGGTCAGCTTTGCATAGGACCTAAAGACAAAAACTTTCATTTATGTATCCAAATATTGATGCGTAGACCCCAAACCTTGACGCCAACTAGAATATATGTTCTATTGACATCTAGAAACCTATCTTCAACATCACAAGGAAAAACACTGATCCACAAATAAGTGTGGATTCTCACACACAAACACATTATACAGAGAATAACTGTAACATGCCAGGTTGAACTCTATTACTCATACCTCTCAATACACTTGTCCAAACATGATAAAATATTGTAATTAGGTACATCTAACATCTATCAAAATTATGTTTGAAGTGCAGAGTGAAACCTTCATTTTCGGAATGGTGCTAGCCTAAAAACTAACCCATTGTTACACTATACTAGAAAATTTTACACTTCACCAAATTTCCACTCAACTAATCTTTCTAGACCAAATCAACTAGCAAAAATGTCTTACTTAACAACTCAAAAACCTATTAGGATTGATTAGAATGATTCACAACAATGTTGAAATCAATGAAAACACTGTAGCACATCATTATGTACCTACCATGCTCATGTTGCTAAATAGAATCATCTATGATAAAATTCCAACAATCTTCCCCTTTTTCATTGATGGAAACATGCCAAAAATCTCAAAAATATTCTCCAAATTACTCCAAAATACTCTCCCCCTTTGACATGAAGGTAAAAGGGCACCTATACAAACTTATTTGATTTTCACCAAAACTCCCCTAGATAAATGTAAGCATATATTAAAATTGAAAATAATGGTTTGACTCCACTTGAGTCATATACCAAAGGAAAAACCAAAAATGTATTGGAAAACTTCTTTGAATTGTCTACATATGTTCAAATAATCTAAAAAAAAATGTTGAAAATGCATAAAAGAGTAAAAGATAAATCAACCGGAGGTGGTTGACACTTGAAACTTCTTCAAGTGATCTTCCTAGATTTTCCTTCCATCATCACATTCTCTTTTAGCCTTTGCAAGTAGCCTACTCTACATTTCAAACTCAAACAATAGTTCTTCTCCCTCTTCTAGAGTAGTAGGTACCAAATTCATCTTCTTAGCTTTGTCTGAACTTAGGAGAGCTTTTGAAATGAATAAGAATTTAGGATGTACTAGATCCCTTACCTCTCAAAACAAAAAAAATAATGTTTTTTTTCTATGCTTTTAGTTAGAAGAACTTCTTATGCATGTCTTCAATGGAGCTCCTTGTTACACATTTGAGGTTGAGTGTCGAATGATAGGAACTTGAGGTAGCAACAATATGAGACTTAATAGAGTCCATCTCCTTCCTTATTCTCTATGTGGATCTGATCCACTTCATTCCATATTGTTATAGAGCCTTCACCTCATCAATACATCCTTCAACATCTTTTAATAACTTTGAAAACATTTTATGTGTAATTGCACATTTCTCTATCATCTCAACCATTCTCTTATCACTTATCATTTTCTCCACTTCTTTTTTTGCTTCTTCCTTTAGTCTAAATGCATAAAATTTAAATGAATCAGTTAGCAATCTCAAGTTTTCTATACCAAAGAGTGTGGTGCTAATATTTGATTTAGGCATGGTCTCGTGCAATGCCTTAATTACTTCTTCCATAAGTTATCCAATCTTCTAATGTGTTTCAATTATTTCCTTTCTTGCAAATGCTTGAAAAATTTCTCCCAATTGTAGCTTGTTGATTGGATACATCTTTTCCAAATCAACATTTCCTTTTTGCATCAGTAGCTATAGCAATTGGGATGATAAAACAGGTTTAAATTTAGGTTGCATGCTCAAAGGATTATTCAAGGAATCTTTGGAGGAGCCAAAAGATTCACCAGAAGCCTTAACAATTTACACAACCTTTCCCTTGTCCTCTGAAATATTGGATTCTATTGGTTTTTCTATTTCTACATCTATGGATGCATCCTTTTTCTTGTCTTCATCTTCCTCTTCTTTTTCTTCTTTTTCCTCATCAATCTTTTCTTCTTCGTTATGCACATCATCGTTATTATCACCATCAACCTTGTTTGCTTTCTCTTCCTTTGTAATTTCTTTAGTGTTTTTCAGAGGATTAAATTCATCTTTTTGTATCAAAGGAGGAGTGGTGGTATTTTCTTTTGTAATGTCTTCTCTAATCATTACCTCCTCAACATTTCTCTTTGTCATTTCATCCACTTTCGAAGGAGTGTTATCCTAAGCAAACTCCTTGCTTGTATCATGCTCATGTTGAGCATCATTTGTATGAACTTCTTCATCCACATTAGGTTTTGGAGAAATGGTATCAACATTCACTTCTTTGTCCTCTCATAACATCCCCACTTTTTGAGATATTTCCTCTAGTTTATCATTTCTCTTCTTTTGGATCCTTTCAAGGTCATCTTGATCCTTTCCCATAATGGTAGTAACCCTTTGTTTGGTCCTTAGCTCCTTGTTGAACACATTAGCTAGTGTTGCTCTATAATCCTTAGATAATGGAGCACTCACTCCCTCCAAAGCTTCTTCCTTAGGCCTTTCATGTTCTTTTATTTCCTCTTTTCTTCTCTTCAAGAAAATATTCCACAAATCTTCAAGAACATGTTTCTTGATGTTCTGCATATCAACTTCAAGTACAAAAATATACTTGACTATAGCTTCAATGAAAATAGCCTTGTTTATCTCATTTGCATTCTTATTTAGTTTTTTGGTCTCTCCCAACATATCATTTTGAAAAATTCCATTAAACAATGATTCTAAATTTATGGGGGAATGAGGCCTTATTGGATCCTTTTTTTCTTTTTCTTTACCTTTACCTAGAGTCTTCTTTTCTCCTACGTTCTTCTTCTTCTCTATATAATTTGTCTCGGCTTCCTCCTTTTCTCTCATATGGATCTTGAATGCTTCTATCTCCTTTTCAATCTACATGTAAAATATATCAATTCTTCTCCTTTTGGTGCTAGCTTCACCGTGTGAACCATCATTTCTTATTCTATGTACCAATGGGGGTACATCTTGTAGTTTTTCTTCTTTTCATTAATATTTATGCCAATACGCTTTTCTCTCTTTGGTTTTTGCTTCACTCTTGTTTTAGCTAGGGCAGCAGGTGGTGCAGCAATGACAAAATTCTTTTTTTCTTTCCTTGTGGCTTCTGCAACTAGAGGGTTGGCAGTTATCTTTCATTTCTCTCAAATTAAAGGAAAAGTCTTAGAGGTATTCTAGATAGAAGGAGTGGTAGAAATCCTACTATATCTCCTTGAACTTACAAATTCTTCTACAACACTTGAATCTCCCTTCACCCTCTCTCTAGTATATTGCACTCTTTATTTAGAAAGACTCATTTCCTTAGCATATACATCCACCATTTTATCCACATTTTTTTTATCTATGGTTTCCTTTGTTCCATGTGGAATTTCATGGAATTTTCTTCATATGTCCTATATCTTTCTTTTGTGGTGTCTTTGGGACTCTTCAACAAGATATTAACATAACCATTAAGATCTACTTTTGTTACCTCATAACCTAGTTTAGGAATCCAAACAGTTATGTGTTCCACTTCCTTCAAAATGAATTGGTCTATAGATACAAGGAATGCAATATCAACTTTGTTATTCTCAACAATTATTCTTGGAATTCTCTCTCTCATGTATTCTTTTCTGGAAAACTACAAATAAAGTAGTAAGGCCATAATCTTGTGCTTTGACATCTCCAAGGTTCTTCATATGATCTGCAATTTGATGTGCAACTAAACTTCCTATTATGTAGGCTACACCTCCAATAATGGGAAGCTCCTTCAAGAAATAAAAGAGTGAGAACATGACCAAAGTGCCATACTTAAACACATATTTCTTTTCCTTAATTTGCTTCAAATTCTCCATTATTTGTTTCCTAAGCAACTCACATAGGTCATAATCTACACCATTTTCTACCATCTCATATGCCACATTGACTATGGTGGGAGATATATAATTGTCTTTGTTTGTATAACAAATTTTGTAGTTGATCACCCTAGTTTTGTATCTTACAACTAACCTCTTAATAGGATTTACTACAAGGGCTTTATTTTCATAAATTTCACCTATTTTCTACATAACCACTTCATTTTTAATAGACTTCCAAACAAGGATAGGTCCGGTGGAGCATAGATCGGTGATTTCTCTTATTAATTCCTTAGTAATCATATTAGGCATATCATTCTAGACAAACTAATAATGTACTCTACTCAAAGTCATTCTAATCCACTTGATATCATAAAATAAATTGGGGAACCATTACCACACATCTAGTTTCTTATCAACTAGTTTTTTATATTTTGGCTATAAGGTAAAGTTGTCTGCTATTAACTTATTGTCCCATTTATCACTTAACTTAGTTGGAGAACACTCTTTCATTTTTCCATGAATGTAAGCCCTAATATCTTGAGTCAATAAAACCCAATATGGAATATGTGGGAATGCACCTAATGGTTCATCATTTGTAGCTTTCATGGGATATATTTTGAATTTTCATTATGTTTTTTCTATAACCTCTACGACCCTTGATGTAGCCATTGCAAACTAGATTTAAATTTCTTTCAAACAATAATTTTTGAAAATTAGGGCACGCAAGATTCACAAAATACATTTTTACTTCATTCATTGAACTAGGGTTTTGATGCTTTGAATCTCAAATCACCTTATACACTCTAAATTATCTTCTTGCTGCATTACTCCTCAAATGATTTTGTGAAATTATTTTATCTTAGTGAACTTTCTCATAACCTATTGATTTGACCTAATTTTGAATTTAATGCTTCAATCCATAAAGCTAGCAACACTTTATCTATATGCACAAATAACTTTCAAAGCTCTGCAAACTTCCATTTCATCATATTTTATTCCAAAAACTTCACCAATATATCAAGAATGTTTATCTATAACACATATATTCATACTCAAATCTCAACACCTCCTTTCGAATGGGGGACAAAAGATATCCAATAAAGCTCCCCTTGAGCCATAGCTCTTGGATTAGTTTCTAGAGGAAACATCTGCATCGAAGGATGGTATAGACTCTCCTTTGTCTTTTATCTCTTCTTTAGATCCAAATATTTTCCATTCCTTCTTCAATTCAGCCAGATCAACCTTTTTAACTAGTTCATTCCTTTTTACTAGATTATCCTCCCTTGTATTTTTTCTTCTGTAAATCATTGAAATATGTCTAGTTCTACTACAATTGTCACATGTGATATTATTTTGAAAATTAATCCTTCCTTTCACTCTAGATTTTCATTGATTATCCTTATGTCCAAATCCATAGCATGTATAATAGTAACCATTGAAATATTGAATCATTCTACCATTGTTATAATCATTCATTGTTTGACTTATGGATTCACTTTCTCTATGACCAAATATTTTGCATGCATAACATTGACTAGAAAAGGATGGAACATTTTGATTCATTTTGCTTGTACATTCCATTGATTTATGTCAAATTTTATTGCAAGAATAGGAAAAACCATCGAAATATGGGTGCCTTTTGTGAATTTGGTTGTCTTATTGGCATTCTTCTAGCTTCATTTATTTGATTCTAGATCTTATCATTGTCCTTCTTGTCTTCAGTCTTCTTTGGTTCATTGATCTTCTCTTCTAAATTAGGCGTCTAATCTACTTTTAAGCTTTCCCCTTTTTCAAATCCTAAGCCACATTTTTTTCAATTCTTTTTGACCTGCAATCATCTTATCAAGAACTGTGGAACTCATCTTGAATTATTTTTCATGACTTCTTGCTTTTTCTAGATTCGATCTTAGTTTTACCACTTCTTGTTCAAGCCTCATGCATTCCTCTAATTTTCTTTTCACCATTGAATTTAGACATTCCTAATATCTTTTATTTTATTAAACTTGAACTTTCAATCTAATGATGTTTTCATTTGCTTGTTTCAACTATTTACTAGCTTCCTTTTTCCTTTCTTTGAAATTCTTGATTTTCTCTTTCAATTTTTTGATGCACTCATTTGCTTCTTTGATATTTTCCTTCAAATCTCTATTTTCGCCTTCATTTTTTTCTAGATATTCAAGAGCAACTTTGAGTTCTCCATATTTTTCAAGCATGCAATATTCTTCTATAAAATCAACAGCAAGAATCTCTTCTAGAGGAATAGGAAATTTTTTGTTCAGCCATCTGTTCAATCTCCAAGACCTTCCCAAAGCGATTAAGCTCCTTCCAATGAACCAAGCTCTGATACCAATTATTGAACATCTAGAATACTAAGAGGGGGGGTGAATCGGTATTCTCTTAAACCTTTCAAAAATTAAACATCCAATCACTAATGCATATTCATCAAGAATAATGAAAGAAAGCATGAAACATCGACAATATCACATAATACATGAACAGAATATTTTTACATGGAAAACCCAAAATGGGAAAAACCACAGTGAGGGTTAGCTCACAATAAATTATAATCAATTAAATTATATTTAGAGAAATGCTCAATAAAGGTGGACTCACTGTCCAAGTGGATTCATTGTCCATATAGAAAAAAGATAGAAGAGAGATGGTGGCTTAGAACCTATCTTGAACTATTATAATTGCATCTAATATATGTGTGAATACAGTCCCATTGAAGTTCAATAATAATATTTATTTGATTCAGATTCAACACTTTGTCTTGCTCTTCATTCACACAATTTTGATCTTTAACTTAACATTCACAACTTAAATTAACACTAATCTACTCAAATTCACATCACATATTACTCACTTTTTTTTATCAAGATGTTAAAAACAATCTAGCATATATATCCACATCAAGTATAACATAAATTAGGTTGGCTTGATTAGATGTAATACCCAAAATGTAACATGTCAGCTCCAAAACTTTTCATCCACATAATGTTCCATAATTCAAATCTTAAAACATCTTAAGATAGGTTGGCATGGACCTATAATTTATGTCACATAAGATATAAATACATATTTAACCTTTGCATAACATTCAACATATTAGGTTGGCCTCGCAGAAGACCTAAATACAAAAACCTTCATTTGTGTACCCACATCTCGAAGTGTGAATTGCAAACCTCAATTCCAATAGGAATCGATGCTCTACTGACATGTGGAAACTTATCTTCAACACCACAAGGGAAAAACCTCATCCACAAAGAAGTATAGACTCTCCCATATAAACACACTATATAGAGAATAAATGTAATATGCTAGGCCAAACTCAGTTATTCATATCTCTCAAACTAATTGTCTAAAAATAATGAGATCTTGGAATTAGGTACATCTAACATCTAGAAAAATGATTCTACAAGCACAAAGTGAAAGCTTCATTTGCAGAATGGTGCGGACCCAAAAATTGGTGCATTGTTACACTATATTGGCATATTTGACAATTAGTAAAATTTCCACTCAACTAAACTTTCTGAACCAAATCAATGTGAAAAATGTATTCTAAAACTTAAAAGGATTTATCAAAATGATTAAGAAAAATTTTCACATCAACGAGAACATTGTAGCACATTGTTACATACCATCCATGCTCATGTTGTCAACCAACACCATCAATGGCTAGCTTCCAACACCTTTCACTTCTAGTCTTTCCTTATTAGTATTCATAGTTTGCTATGTCACCTTCTTTTAATCATCAAAATGTATTCAAATTTTGATATGTACAGCTCTCTAACTTTCCAGAATCTAGTCTAGGGTTTTAGTACTCTTATTAGAGTTCATCTATAGTTGTTGGTTCACTTTCTCAAGGTCTTTTCTTATTTTCACAATTTTTTCTTCCATCTTTTCACAATATTTATCTTTTGATAGAAATTTTTTTCTTAGAACCTCTTCAACTATTTTTTCTTCTTCATTCTAGCTCTTTAGTTCAACAATAATCTTTTTTGCATTCTTCAATTCCTTAGATAAATTTTCTTTAGCTCTCACTTCTTCAACAATTCTATTCTTAAGTCTTTTGATTTCCTTTCCAACACACATCAATTCTTCCATGAGATCTACCTCTTCTTCACTATTTTTGGAACCCATTTTTACATCTCCTTCAACGGTCTAAAAATCCATGAACATAGCCTTTTCCTTTTCATCTTTGGATACATCTTCATCTTCTTCATCAATGGAGTAGTATTGTTCATCATTAGTGTCTAAAATATTATGTTTCCTTTGACCTTTAATCTTTCTCTAAAATTAATTCTCTCCATTCTTTTTCTCAGCAGTTTTAGTATTCTTATGTGGACACTTAGTTATAAAATGTCTTACTTCTCCACAATTGAAAAATTTGAAAAGTAATTTTCCTTTGTACTTACCAGAGCCTCTTTGTAGCTTTCTGAATTGTTTTGTTTCATCTACATCTAATCCAAATTTAGAATCTTGATCAACCTACTTCATAAATGCTCTAAAAGTAGCCTCTTTCCTATAAAATATTCACATTCAAATCTCATCTCAAATGCAGTTAAGATTCCATGTAGTTCAATCAATTTTAAGCATTTAGATCTTTAGCTTCTTCAATAGTAGAGATTTTATGATCAAACCTTCTTGGGAGAGATATGAGTACCTTCTTCACAACAATGTTCTCTTCTAAACTTTCACAAAGATCTCGGATATGGTTGAAAACTTCATCAACTTCAAACATAAATGTATCAATGTTCTCATTTTCTCCCATAGATTGTCTCCAATTTACCCCATATGCCTTTTTGTTTTTCTGCACTACATCACTTTCAAAAATTTAGAATTATCCTTCTAAAACTGGCATCCAGATTTTCATTCCTAAATCCATCAAATAGGATTCCATCCTAAGCTTCCAAAATGTAAAATTGGATCCATCAAAGATTGGTGCTTTGTTTCCCAAAAAAAAATGCCTATGTCATACTAGACCTTAAGCTATTAGGCTTCTTCAAAGGAACTTGGCTTTGATACCAATTAAAGAGCACACAATCTACTAAGGAAGGGGTGAATCAGTAGATCAAATCTATTTTAAACTCTTAACTCACATGCACATATCAGAAATCAAACTTAACCAAAGAAGATAGATAATGATCAAGGAACAACATAAGCACACACATTTGCACACATGAACACCAGATTTATGTGGAAACCTAGGATGGAAAAACCACAGTGAGAAAGGATGCTTGGATCTACTATATAAATATAGCCTCATAATGTTGAAATGTACAAATAAATTCTACACACTAAAGTATACACTAGCCTACTAGCAACAACAATCCTCTATTTTTTTTGTAGGCACCAACCCACTAGAGACACCAATCCAAAACTGAAATAGTACAATATATAGAATAATAGTCCCATCGAAATATAATGATAAAGTTTGTGGATCTTAAATTTAACTCAAATTATGCCATAGTTACATATAACGTTATTCCTCACTAAATATAATATTCTAATATAGGAAAACACACTGGAATTCAACTCTCCTTCACCTTCTCTTTAATTTGCACTAGTGACCAACTCTTCTCCACATCGATGTAATTATAATTTATGTAGTCACCCTAAGATACTTATTGATGCAAATAAAAATTTAAAATATATACATGACTTTACATTAACACTCTTCCATGTCGATTAGGGATCTGTAAATATCCAAGATGACATAGGATGTACCTAAATTCAAATTACATGAAACGTGTAACACAATGGTCCAAAATTAACTTATCTTTCTATTGAAATAACTTGATGCCATGTTCTACCACAAAGACCTTAACCAGGTTCTATCTCAACACCTCATGCAAAATTTTAATTTTTCATGCAACTAGCCATTATCGCACATGCCTTGAACTTCAACTAGTTGATAGATAGACATAGAGAAACTTCTATTACTTCAATATTTTTTCATGTTGAACATATCCTTCAAAAACTCAAGAATTTGATAATACTAATGTAGACATACTCTCCTTCTAAACTGAAAAGAAAATTTGCATTTCTAAAAGAAATGTGGACCATAATTGTATTGCTAGAGAAATCTCTCTACCCAAAAGATATCTTTGAATTGAAACATATTGGTACCAACTTCTGGACCACCGTAGACATATATAATATATGCAAGAAAGTTATTACAATTGTACAATAGAAACTAATAATATATTTCTTGAGTTTCCATCATGACAATAAAATTACCAACACTAAATAGACTAAAATTTTTACATACAACACTTTTAGTTAAAGGGAATATAATGATAATTCAACTACACCTACCAAATCTTTCATCCATGACAAAATTCTAACTGCAAACTCTGACATCAATGACAACCTATGTTCAATAGTAAGAACCACGCACACATTTTCTAATGGTGATAGCTTCTATCTCCACATCATCAATGTAATTTATACAATATATTTGGCTCAATAGAAGAAAACTCAACCATTAGAAAAACCACAATGATTCTAGTTATCACTTTACAAACCACAAGTTGATATCATATATATCCCCCAAACAAAAGTTTCAACTTAGAGATATATTCCATAGCATAGAAAGAGAATATGTTCTCAAACAACATGTAGAGAACACAAAAGAAAATAGAGACTTAAATTAATTTAATTTAGAGTAGACTAACCTATGCACAAAGAGATATAAATTCCCCATTAAGACAATAGTTGAAACAACTTACAAATATTTTGATAGAAGGATTAAATAATCAAGAATTAATAATAAAAAATAAATTGTTGGAGGAAATAGAAAAGAGGTGCATGGAAGAAATGAAGAATAAATGTGGCATAGCCCGTACCCACTTTAATACTTAATAAACGTTCTTTAGAATATGAATAATGACATTAATAGCCTTTACGAGTGTATTATAGTAGCCGACACTCACAAAAACCCTAAAGAATCAAATGGGCCACATACAAACTCATATTTTATAGACATTTAGTAAATATGATGTCATACAATATATTTAAGGCACAACAAAGGTACAAATATAAATTATGTACACTTAACTTCAGTACATTCAAGGAGGTAATCGAAGAATACACTAAGCACCTATAGGAGGAGGTTATCTTGAGACTTGACTATATTACTGGACTACTCATAATACAAATAATTTGACCATGTAGATAAAGAAACCAAACACCAAAAAATATGAAAAAGGGGCCCTAATTTGGATCAATAGCCAAATTCAAGTACTACCAAACGCTAATATTTATTGGGACATAACTAATTTGGAGAACTTAGGTGGTATTTACACAAGAATAGATGTAAAATATCAAAAAACATTTTTTGGCATTTTCTATGTTTTGACAAATCATATTTTTAGAGGCCTTCAAAGTAGAAGTTGGCTTAAATATTGTCATTAGTCTATTGGAATGGATTATTGATGGAATTCTTTCCAAGGGACTAAAACTATATCTCTTTGAGACCTTTCCAAAGGTATCAGTAAGTTTCAAATTTCATTAAATGGGTTAGGACTTATGACTCTTTCAAGTTGGGGTACTAGAATTTTTTTTTTTTTAAATTAGATTATTTACTTTTTAGGTCCCCATCCAACTATTTCTTTTGGCTTCCAAGGATGTGGTGACCTTTCATATTTTCATGAAAATTAATAAATCACGTTCAAAATAAAATAAATATTACTTTTGCAGGCTCACAACTCTTTTGATGACTTTTACCATATTGTCCATTTTTATTTCATAATATTGGAGGTTCTCATACACTAGGTATTATTGCCTAAATACTTAAGTGAATTCAGATAACCAACCTTCTAATAGCTAAAGGATATATACAAGAATATTTTTCCAATAGGCTACTAAACTACTATGTCAATTTTTTATTTTGAAACAACTTAAGTTCCTTAATGTCTTAAGAATAAGAATTATTTTCAAAAGGGGGGACCATATTATCAAATTAATGAGATAAAGTGAAATTAGTATTTAGAAAACACCACATCTGACTCAAAGAGTAATGCATACCTTTAATTTGATTCCGATTTAATCAAACAGGTGTAATGATCAAAAGGGACACAGCCCTAATGTAATAGAATACATATAGAGCATATAGTATAGAAAAATAGGACATTGATTATGATGCATATTATAGAGAAATAAAAAAAAAATGGGGAAAAGGGAAATATTTAGAGATTTTACACCATTCCCCAAACATTTTTTCATGGGTTCTTATGGTATGCAATGATCTTATTGTCCTAATTATACAAATTATCACTTTTATATAGAACCAACAAATATGGAATATCACAAAGGAAACTGAACAACAAAAATAGAAAGGGGAGGACACCGTGCACATGCAGTATAAATTTTAGTATAAATTATTGAGACATTGGTTTCAAGGGTGCCACTATCCTACTAGGTATTTTTTAGATCTATTTTGTAGTCCTCTGATGTTGGATTTGTAATTTGATTTCTCGCTTGTAAACTATCTAGACCACTTCCATATATGTTTGTAATTGACTTTTCATTGTTGTCAATGACTAGTGTTTCAAATGCAATAATTAAAATAGTTTCTTCAAACTTCCTTTGATACTCTTGAACATGTAACTTTCACATTCACAAAGAGAGAAAATGTTGGGCCATTTTAGGGTCTTTCCATAGTCAAAACCCATGTTAGTATTTCAACTTCCACAATGGCAATGTTAATCATAAAGTGATAAAGGATAGGAAGGAAATGATGAATGAACCACTTGTTACAACTCACCAACCTTTAATGGTTTCCATTAAAGAATGAATTCACACACATCACTTCAAGGATCTTGTATCTTGCTTGACAAATTTTCTTGAGTGCTTGGAAACCTACAACAATGTTAGCCTTCATCATCTAACATGAACACACATAAACTTGGGCATGATGTTGCATCTTGAATTACTATAATAATGCTCTAAAAATGTTTCTCTTGAATGCTCAATAGTACTCTTTACAATAGTATTTTCTCATGAATTGCTAGATAAAGTGTTTTAGATTTGAAATGATAGAATAACTAGCTATTTATAGGCATTTATTCAATTCTCAAAAATTAAATCCCAAAAATTAACTTTAATCATTTTAATTTCAAATAATAAAGGTTAACAATCGACATATTTCAATTTGGATACAAAATAGGGGGACATAGGCACCCTAGGAACGAGTGTCCTAGCTCCCTATTTTTTAAAATATTAAATTTTTTGGACAAAGTATTAAATGAGAACATGTGTTTTATGCTTGAAAATTATCATAAAATATTTTAAATAAACTATGGATTGTGTTATTTAGGAATTTGAATGCCTAGTTAGGTTCATTGTCTTAAAGGGGAGAAAAACATAGTGTGAAATTGTCATGAATGACAATTTACAACACTACATTTAGCCCCCACTTTAGTGAGTATGAACTTATGCTCAGAATCACACTAAAGTAGAGAAATATATGTCAAGAGGGGTCAAATTTTACAAATGTTGGAGAGATAGGATGAGTAAGGACCAAGGAGGTAGCCAAGCCCCTAGGATCCAAGATCCCATGGAAAACCAACATATACAATGAAACACACATGCATTATATAGAACAAGACAAGATGCACAAACATACAATGTCAAAGTAAATGCAAAGAAAAAGAAAAAGGGGTATGGGATAACAAGTTGTATTATGCTAGAAACCATACAAAAAAATTTATGACACACAATATCAAAGTCTAATTTTTTCTAGGTGAAACATAAACAGGAAAGACACATAGGCTAGTGAAGTACAATATTCACTAGGTGAGCCCCCATAATAAGTAGTAAAATGAGAAACACACAATAGGTCTACAAGGTGTACTCATAACCATACCAAGAGTTATACTCCCTAATAACCTTGATAAAAAAGTAAAAAAATAATCAAAATGCTATGCTAATTCTTACACTAAGCTAAACCCCTATGAATAAAGTGAAGCCACTAAAAAATATCAAATTTCAGTGTCAACACACCAGTAAGTTCAACCTCTATGGATAAAGTGAAGAAAAATAATACCACAAAGAGAGAAAACAAAGAAGCTTTTGTGTCAACATGGAACATACCTAAATTTCTCAATTCCTTGCATCATCTCTAATAGCGAAACACAAGAGAAAATAGAAAATACAATGTTTACAACATATAGAAGAATGAAGATACAAATAGAATAATGTCATGAAAGGTTAATTTCCTTTGTATCATTGCACCAACAAATCAACAAGGTTCATCCAAAGAAAAATCACAAGAATAAAACATGCCAAGAAACACAATATAGGAGATCACATCAAATCCAATAAATCATAAAGAAAACATGAACAAACATAAAAGAGTACGTCACATGCGAGACGACCTAAAGCAGGTCATCTACATCCTAATCTTGCTCATTATAAATGCAAGGTGGATAACAAGCTAAAGGGACTAAAACATCTCTAGGTACAACACATGGTGGATCACTCTCATTAGGAGGATTATAATGGTTTCCCCCATCGAAATTCATTTTCTTTGAAAATAAAACATTAAGCTAATTATGCACCTCTTGATCAATTTTAGAAATTTCAACATCATCATCCAAATTGATCACAATCATAGGTTTTAGGATACTTGTAGTTGAATATTCTTGTTTTATTTTTTGCTTTGGTTTCATATTTTGTTTTGGTGAAAGTTGAATTTCTTCTTGATTTGTCTCCATAGGTGTTGGATTATCATGGACTATTTTGTTATTTTACTTAATTTGTGAGCAATAGCATGACATCTTCTCCTGCACTCTTTAGCATTTTGGTTTTTGGATTTATTTTCAATTTTTGATGGTGTAGGAGTGGGTTTCTTAACCATTGATTTCTTTTCTTCCCTTAAGGAAGGACTATAAGAGACCATTAGGAGTTGAGAGACCACTGTCTCTTTAGGTTTGTAAAACATAGAAAAATAGGTTAGGGTTCAAAACATATGGGGTTTTGTAGACATGTAAAAATGACCTAACACATATCACATATCCTAAATTGCATTATTCCATCATCAACATCATTATCATTAATATAATTGCATTTCACATCATTTACATCATTTACCCTGTTTTCCTCTATTAATTGAATAATCTTTAATTATTCAATTAATTCACTATATCATTTAATCTAACTTTATTCATCTTGATTAACTAAATAAAGACAAGTTATTTAATTATGTCACTAACAGTACTTATTCTTCTAATCAATTAAATATTATCATGTATTATATAATTAAGCTACTTTCCCTTCTCCAAATTTGAATAATTAAATCAATTATTCAAATTCCTCAAAATCACTTAGCATGGTCAACAAATAAATATATCTTTATTTCTTAAAGTCAAAAAGAAAAATTGCACAATCATCTCCAATATTAATTAATTATTCAATTAGTTAATTATCCTCACCCCTTTGTGATTGAGTAAATCATGACCACTAATTTCTCACTTTAATTGGTTAAATAACTCATCCATTTCCTAACTCAACCTAACTTTCTCAATCACAATAAACACTCAATTTAATTCTTCAATCCCACCAATCATTCCAATCTAATCCCACCAATTATCCAATTAAAATCCTTAATTATATCAATCAGATAAGTTAACTGATCAATCTATTTCCTCCAAATGGTTCTCAACCATTGATCGTTATCTTTCATTATTGAATCTTGGTCATTCATCTGAAATCTAAAAACCTATAGAACAACCTTCCTTCTCAAAAACCATCAAAGAATCTAGAGAATTTGTGTTGAGATGTCATCTTGAATTGGCTAATCGAATTCTTAAGAGAAAATACTTATATCTTTGATCACCATTAACATGCCTTTTGAAGCTTTTGCTTAAGAAAGTATGCTTCGTATTGATCCAAGCAATCCAACATCAATATGAATACACTTCAACATGGGATGGTAATATTGAAATTCATGAATTAAATTTATGTTCTCTTTGATGATTTCTTTGCTTGATTCATTGCTCTATAATTTCATTTCATGAGTAGATTGAGATTTGTATTTGTTTTGATTTCATTCACTTGATTTCATTATTGTTCCCTATGCTTATTTTCCCACTTACAAGTTTTATAATAATTTCGAATGTTTCACCAAACTTACTATAAGTAGAAAGGGAAAAATGGGATCTAATGTACCTACCTATTTTCCATTTCATTTAGGAAATGAGATCCCTCAAGTTAAAATCCACTTTCAACCCTTAGGTAAGTGAATTCTGGTGGAGCCCCTAATATTTTGTATTCCACTAATTATTAAATGCAAAATTTGGTTGTATTTCTGGTCTGGGTCAGTCTTGTGACATAGGGTTTGTGTTTTACATGTGTTCTAGGGTTTTATTTGTGCCTTAAACCCTTTGAAAAATCCTAAGTGGTAAAACTTTGTATATAATTTTTGATTGACTGTTGAACATTCGTTCCTGATTTTCCAAGTTATGACTTGATCCATTAAATTCATTTATTTACTGCCCCCTTGTGCCTAGTCAACCAATCATTACCTGTTGTACCATTTTAATCTTATCCTATGTTACACGGGTTTGAGATTATCTTAAATATTTTTCATATTTCCTAAGTCTTGTTTTAATATATTCCTAAGGTCTTTTATATTGTGATTCTAAGTGAATGACCCTATTTTAATTCATTAACCAGTGCACATGCCTTTTGAACCTCTAAACAATGCTTCGTGCATCCAAATGAACACATTTTATTGGTTGCCCGCAGGTGTAAAATATTATGATAAAAAAGATGGATGGATGGTGGGTGGGTGACACCTATCTAACCTCATGGCAAGTCCTACCATTCCTCAAAGGCACCGGTGGTAAAAGGAATTCAGATTAATAGCTAGGGTGAACTCTAACAATTGAATCTTGACTATCCCCACTAGCTCACAGGGGACCTACTGTTAGATCTAAACTCATGGATGGATAGGGAGCAAGTGCCATGTGGCAACATTTCCACCATCCATAGAACTGTTGAGGGAGATGGAATTTTTAATGAAATATTTCTTGACAACTATGGAAGGTTAAAAGGTGTGATACTAAATGGATACAAATGTACGTATATAATTTCTCCATTAGATTTTTTAATCTGGACCATCCATCACTAAAGGAAGATATGCATTATGACCATTTGCCCATTGATTAAAGAGTATGCATCTTGAAGGTTGTTGGATTGATTTGGGTCATTTCCTGCTAGCCTATAATCGTGGATCTGAACTTGGAAAATCCTAGAGGGCTAGCGAGTTGCTAACACGTGGATCTTTTGGCAGCTTGTAAAGCATGGTGGGGCTCCTATGTTGATCATAACAATGCACAATTGGTAGAAATAAAGAACGATGGATTTTGAGTTAGCTAAAAGAAAAAAAATTAAACTTTGTTGACTTCATCTGAGGCACACAATAGTCCACATCAAGATTGAATCAATGGTATAAATTCAGATTTTCTAAAAAAACTTCATTGAGCAATTCCAGTTTGCATGAGTGAATAGTAATGATGGATTTGATGGTTTTCTACCAAATTGAAGGCTTTGTTCACTATAAAATCTTTCCTGAAATCTTATCGATGATTGCAAAAGAATTCTCAATGCATGCAAAACTTATTGAAAAGTTGTTCAAGCATTTGGTAGACTGTCAAATTAGGGTTCCTTGTCATAAAAATAGTAAGTTAAATTCACCTCTCTTGAGCTTAAAATTACCCTTGTTTCCATTCGACTTTTTTTGTTGCTATCTAGATTTTATGTAGGGAATATTTTAAGGTTTGACATTCATTAGATTACTGTAATTTTTTTATTTTAGTAAACCATTTGTGTCAAGTGTCTACCTGAAAATGTAAGAAACCCATTTTGTAAACCAATCAAGCCCTAGGTTGAATTACTTTAGCAATGACACGTAAAGTCCAAGCTTCTGCATCAAAAGGCCAAACCTCTTAGTCGAAACCAAAAGTTATACCGTTGGGCTAGGATTTTGACTGAACAAATGAAACCCTCAACATCTGATAAAGAATAGGGAAACCTATGTTCTATGGCCCCAGGGTTAAGCAGTGTATTGTTGATAAATTTTGCTAGACCCTTTTTCAAGGTTGGTATGCAAACAAAAATGGGAGTTCCAATTTGCAACCTATGGAGGTTGGATATGGCCAAGCTAGTGGTCCCCAATATGTATGTGGAAATTGATCTCTTAAATGCCATTGCTGCAAATTATGACCCTAGGGTAGTGAGGAACTATGATGGAAAATATATGGTTTGGGTCACCAAAGAGAACATTGTAGAAGTTTTCAAGTTGAACAAGTGGAGTAGAGATATAGTTAAAACCAATGAGAATAAATTGAGGGAGAAGTATGGGATGGTGAAACATAAATTTATAGTTTTGGTTCTAACTGACTTTCTAATGTCAATAGGAAATGGAAATGGAAAGATCATTCTAGAACCCTCTAATGTGAAGCCTCTCCCTATCAAGTATTTTCCCACCTATTTTAAAAAGACTTTCTATGGTTTCTATCAAATTTTATGGTTTGATCCCTTTTCCAGCATGCCAATTGCCCAAATGTATATGGATTCAAACATTCAACACGCCAACATTAACACTCATTATGATTTTGCTACATATATAAGAGGAAATCCACAAGGGGTTAGTGGTATTGAAGAATAGCCAGCATGGTGTTAGGTTTTGGTGGTATTCTCTTTTCATGCACATGTTTTTATATAGAGGATCTGGTTACTTTGGTCAACACATGGAGCTCAAAAGGAATGTGGATGGTATTGAAATGTATGTGCAGTCATGGAATCCATTATTGGATAGGAATGAGAAAAAAACCATTTCTATATTTGCTACAAACCTTTTTGCTACCAAGTTGAGAAGTGATTTAATGTTGAATGCTCCCAAGGTTTCTACAGAGTTACATGATTTCTTGAGACTAGCTGAGAGGGAGCTTGAATTGAACATCGGTCACAACTAGGGAGATGTAATCCCATATAATGATTGCATAGTTTTTAGGGTATATGACACAATAGTAACACCTCACATACTTCCTAGGGAAGTGTCATTGAGAATTATGTTTTTGGAAGTAATGTGGAAATTGGGTAGTGTTGATGATAATTTCCTATTTGAGAAGAGAAAGGGAACATTTTTCCATACGTATACTATCTTTTATGAGTTTTTCATGACAAAAAATGGATGGAGGAATATTGTTGACTATTAACTTAAGCCCTATGATATAAAAATTCAAGCGTATAGGAGTTATGATCCTAAGGGATTCATAGTTTGGTTCATGGACAGTATAAAGCTAGGGAAACACATTCACACCCATTTTGTCCCTAATGATCTCATCAGAAATATTTTTGACCTTGATGTTCAAGTGGACAAGATGAGGAAATGGACTACCTTTGTAAAATTGGAGCAAGCAAGAAAGGTTAAAGACCCTGATTTTGAGGCTCTATATGATATTAGTGACATAATTTTAAAGATTGAAATTGTTATTTAAATTTTTGACAAATTTGTTGCTAGTTTAAAGGAGGAAAGATCTATACAAGATAAGGGGAAGGCCCCAAAGATAGAGGGAGATTCATCTTAGCAGCCTTCTAAGAAAGTGCACATTTATTCAAGCAGGAAGAGCACAATGAAAAAGAAACTAACAATAAAAACTCCTACACAGTCTTAGTAGTCTAAAGCATAATATCCACAATAAAAATTTCCTCCATTATCACCACAACATTCTTATGCTCCAAAAATAATTGACTTGGATTCACCATCTAGAGACTCATCCTCTCCAAAGGAGCCATAAATAAAAAGGTAAAGGGTTGAAACAACCGACCTTGTTGATTACCCTACAGAAGATTTAGATGAAGAATTCATTGTAATGGAGGTTGAAATAATGCAAGGAATATCATCCCCTCAAAGGGGAATGTTACCAAAAACTTTGAGCCTTAGGTTAAAAAATGTTGGCTTGGATGGAATTAATATCTCTAAGGGTGTAAGGGTCAAGTCTTGTGGAAGCTTCATGGATGATGATGCTTTTGTCGAGACACAAGCTTTCCAAGAGTATGTATGGAGAGCTATGAAAGATGAATATGCAATGATGGTGTAGAAAAAGAGAAGTGAGAGCCTTGAGAAGCCCCAAAAAATTATTGAAGTTGAATTCTATGAAGAAATAAGGACCAAATATTTTGAATATCACTGTAATAGAAGGACGGGCATTGGTTATAAAGAGTAGAGTGCTACTACTTCCAGAATGAAACTTGGCATCAATAATTTCATTTGATACCATCAAGAGATAGGACTTCCCCCATATTTAATAGTGAGGACCCTAAGAACTAAAAAGCTCAAGGTTGTTGAACCACCACTTAGTGTTAGGGGAGGATTGATCATCAAGAGATTTTAAAACAAATATTCCCTTGAAGAAGCAATGATGAATGTAAATGTGGCTCAGGTCACTAAAGCCACAGTTGAGTCCATGACAAAAGAAAGAGATAAATTTAGGAATCAGTATAATGAGATGGTGGCAGAATAAAATTTGAGCCAACAAAAGGTTGCACAAATGCAAACACAAATGGCTCTATGGAAGTAACAATTTCAATCATTGTAACCTAGCACCTCATAGGACATAATTTTGCCTCCCCCTTCCCCATAGGCTCACACCCCACTCTCCCCAATTCATTCACTACCTTCTATTCAAACTAAGATTATACCTCCTGAATCTGAGGATGTGTGAGTTGCACAATAAGCTCAAGATGTATCAAATGCACCTCAAATAGAGGATATCAGCATGGAGGACTTAGTGGAAAAGCTAAAACGTTTTGAGGAGGTGAAAAGAGTAGGATGAGCTCATTCATATGAGCAATTTAAATATTGTGACCGTGGTTCTTGAGCACCTAAATATAGGAATTGAGAAGAGATTAATTAGTATTAATTCTAATTATTCTTTAATCTTTGATGCTATTAGAAATTTTGATATAGATAAGGAGATTGTCATTCCTTTAATAGATAAATAGATCCCAAGAGAATTTTTTTTAAGGGATATGGTAGTTGCATCAACACATGATGTGAACAAACCTCCCAAAATTCTTCCAATCCTCAAGTTTGTGATTGAGATGAAAGATTCAAAAGGTTTGATTGAGCGCTTGGAAATGAAAATCAGGGAGTTGATAAATAAATTTGATGACTAGAACTTTAGTCTACTTCTAGATATGTTAAATGGAAATGATGAGGTTAAATCCTTACAAGAGTGGAAGGACTAGGACAATCAAGTAATAACCACTCAAGTGAAACTATCATGTGATGGTGTAGACTTAGATATGTTGAGGAATAGAATGGATATGGTAATACACACAAGGGTTTTCCTCGAAGATTTTTACAAAGAGGCCAATCAAGTGGTAGTTAAATACAACCCATATAGGGTAAAGGAAGATAAGGTTGTGGGATTTAATTGGCCAACTGAGGAGGAATTTGTACAATGGAAGTCCAATTATGTTGATATATTGCACATATGAGCTACTATAAGGAGTGGTGAGTGGGATTCATGTTTTGTTTCTATAGTAACAAAGGTTTCAGTGGAGAGAAATGCAATGCATGGCCTTCATCTAGTATAGATTAGGCCTTTGATATATCAAAGTTCATATATTGTACTCTCCCAAGTTCAAATTGGTGACAAGGATTGCAAACATGGAGACTCTTTGGCTTTCTCTTCTTTCTCTATTTTATACTTTTCTCCCTTAGGTTTTGGAGCACATGGATTGAATGCTTAGCTCATGGAAATAATGCTTTGCACTGACTAAAGAGCCTTTTGAAAGGCAGGAGAATCTTCATCAACAAATTAATATGGTTTTTGTCGTATATGAAATTCTCCCTCGTATTTGGGAAAATATAACTACCTTTTGATGTAATGTGATTGTCAAGTGAATAGTTGACATGTGTACATTTTGGCTCAAAGCTTGTTTTGATCCCTTATTTTTATAAAAGGCAATTAGAGAAAAATTGTATAAGGTTACTAGAAGATTGATTTCAAGGAAATTTTGTAAATAGTTTTAGATAATAGAATTGAGTCTGTTATAGGTCCTAGGAGTCTTTTGAATCTTGTAATGGTGGATATTGTAGAAGTACTATCATATTTTGAAATAGAAATGGTAATATATTCGATACCACTATTCTCCAGTGTATACTCTACATAGATTTTGAATATAAAGCAACCAAAGATTACTTTTATTCATCCTCTTGTCTTTCCCTGAATTTTCACTAAGTATTACCGGTTAAGTTTCTAGTCTCAATGGTGTAAGGCATTATTGGTAGGATTTATTGTGACGAGTAATGATTTTGTATATTCTTCGTTATGTGATTTAAAATTATCTACCCTATGATAAGGCTCTAATCTTTTGATGTTACAATTTCTTAGATCTTTTGTAGCAGCTACATTCAAATCAATTTGAATCTCTACTTTTAGTGTAAATGTATGCCAAGATTAATGTATAAATTTTTCTCATGTTTAAGTTAGATATTTCCATGAATATTTGCTAGATATTTGAGGTATTTTATCTATTAAAAAATAAAAGGAGAATTATTTGTTTGAATTGCAATGTATGTGATAATTGGCACAAGAGTATCATAAGATACATTGTAGTGATCACCCTCCTTGCAAAGCCCAATGTGTAGAGGGAGATCCTAGCAAGCTTTGAACTATTCGTTGGCCAATCCTCATGGTTATTAACCATTGAGTTTGGTAGATTCATAGAATTGATGAAATTAAGATTGGTTCATTAAAACAAACAACAAATTATTTGAGGAATCTTGCAATTTCCTTTATGTGTGTATGTGGACTAAACAACACTTTTGGGAGATGAAAATAAAATAGAAAAGGTGTCTCAAACTTACTGGCATAATCGAGAATTAGCCAAGGGTTCATTGAAGAGATAAGTGAATATCATTGTGGAAAAATGAGTAGTCTCCTTGACATGTTAATAATGTTCTAGAGTTCAAGCTTCAAGTTCATCAGATGAATGGGTAAATGTCAGAGGTAGTCGGTTTATAGTCCCTTCAACATTTCTATGGACTTTCAATAGGAACTTTGGTGAGACATTTCAATGTTGGAAGGAGTCTCTTTGTGGTCTCATCAACATTCTGATGATTGGTATGAAGGAACTTTGAATAGATGAGAGGATATCAACAAGACCTAAAATGGGGTCCCTCCCATATTCCAATGGAAATGTATTAAGAGGGATTTTTTTGAAGTATCTTCGATGGAGTGATAGGCATATTTGGGTATTCATCAGTGAGACTTATCCATGTTGAAAGGAGTTTCTTGGAAGTCTCTTTGACATTCAGACGGAAGGTAGTATTACATCATCAGGAGGAATGGAAGATGTTGTTGGGATGATGGTGATGATTTCTTCGACATTTTATTGGAACAATAGACACATTATGGAGACAAAGAGAATTCAGAGAGACAAGGATTTATGTCTCTTTGAAATTCCAATACAACTTTGGCAGTAGTAAAACTAATGATGGTTAAGTTTTTTGGTGATGCTTGGCTGGTATGGAAAATGGAATGACCATTTCCTAGAATGTCTGAGAAGTATGTACAAATTTCATAGTGCATTGTAATGATGAGAGAGACAAGATTGAATTTAAAGAGTGGTTATGTTGTCAGGTTTTCTCCTAATGGAACAAGATGTAAATCTCCATGTAAAGGCTTAGAGCCTGCAATTGTATTGTAGCTATGTATATTTGGTTGTTGAATAATTCAATGGATTTGTGCTTTTGGAGTGTGGGGTTTTTTACTTGAAAGGGTTTTCCCCGCGTAAATACTTTTTTTCATGTCTTTTGTTTCATCTTACATGTTTAATGATTCTATATGTAGTATCTATTTAATGCTTGATGTTGAAACTAGTTGATGTTGTGTGATCTTCAATTGCAAGAAATTTTCTCTAAAGATTAATGGTGGGAAATGAACTACATCTGATTCCACTTTATGGCATAGTAGTAAGTGTATTTGAAGAAATCTAAAGAAATAAATGTTATCGAAGACACTAACTAATCTTAGATTCTCTTTCTTGAATGAACCAAAATTCCTTACAATTGGTATCAAAGCCATGTTTTGGGATTTTCTTATTCCTTGTGTTTTTGGTTATTGGTATTCCTTCTATAAAGACTTTTTAGTCTAGAAAGCTTCAGGAAATCTAAATGAATTGGTTGAGTCGTATTCCTCCTTTGGTGAGTGGAATTTTCTTTCTTTTTTGTTTTAGTTTTAGGAGACAAAACGTAGCTTGAAGGATGGTGAAGATGGAGAAAATGGAGTTGGTCATATTGAAATGATGTGATCTGAAGCTCATAGTTGATAGTGGAATAATCCTGATGCATGGGGTGGGATTTTTTACTTTGTGGTTGTGTTACAACAAAGCCTTCATATTGGATGTCTATGTGAGAGGCTCCTTGATGATATGGAGAAGCTTGGGTTGTTTTTTAGCTATGGAATAATGTGCTTATGTTGGGTATTTTTCTTGGTATTGGAAGGAATTTTTTTTCTTACCTTAATTGCATGTAGGCTATGGAGTTGATCATTGAATGATGTGGAAGCTTTTACAATAGCTTGTCTCCCTTATATGCATGTGCATGTTGGTGGTTGTGGAGTTGGCTTAAAATTGGCCTAGTATTTCTTGGATCTCTACTTTCTTGATGGATGTTTTGTACTTGCATGGCTCAAATTCATGTTCTTTGGATTTGAAGGTTTTATGGATTTTCTATTAAAAATCTATGGTTATGCATATTCATTATATTCCATTATTCTGGTTTAACTATTATGGTTATTTTTAGACTTACGGGTTTTCCACATGTTAAGTGGATGTGGATTTGCATGCATGTTACAAAACACGGTGAGTTTGCAGGTCTACACGATTAATCAAAACTTGGGATTTTATAGATCTATGGATGAACTATTTTTTCAGATTATGTTTCACTTGGGGTATTTCTAGGTATCAGATAGTTTTAGGTTTGCATGTATGCTTCATGCATGTTTTGAGGAGGTTTGAATCTTTCTCAGTGAGGAAATGGTGATTTGATGGTGTTTATGAAGTTGCGGTAATTTTGTATTTTATAAGCTTTCTGACAACCTATTTCCCCTGAAGGATTTACAATTTTCTTGTGTTCTTAAAGTTGTGGGTTTGTGTAGTTCTAGAATATTCACTTGTTTAGATGAAATATGTAATCAAAACTTGGGATTTTATAGATCTATGGATGAACTATTTTTTTAGATTATGTTTCACTTGGGGTATTTCTAGATATCAGATAGTTGTAGGTTTGCATGAATGCTTCATGCATGTTTTGAGAAGGTTTGCATCTTTCTCATTGAGGAAATGGTGACTTGATGGTGTTTATGAAGTTGGGGTAATTTTGTATTTTATAAGCTTTTGGACAACCTATTTCCTCTGAAGGTTTTACAATTTTCATGTGTTCTAAATGTTGTGGGTTTGTGTAGTTCTGGAATATTCACTTGTTTAGATGAAATATGTGTGATATATTATACTATATTTATAAGTTATTTCAGATTTACATTGACATTATTTTTCACAGGTTTTCAATGTTAACCAAAATCTGTGGAAAATATTACGCTTAGACTCTTAGAGTTTTCTGGATGAGAACAATTATAGTTTTGTAGGAATTCTTGATAGATTCCTTAACTATGATGCTCAGGTTGTGGACATGATTGGAAAATAAGATTTGATCTTGATCTAGTGTTTGGGCCATGTTGTCTACATGGTTATTCTCTTTGAGATATTAGTTTTGCGATTTCTAGTGCGATAGTGGGTTTGCATGTTATATTGATTGGATCTACGAGTTGTGTAGTTTTGTTGGTGTGTACAACCTATTGATTGGAATGGGATAACTTAGAAGTGGACTATCTATATCCACAAGGTTGATTTAGTGTTGATGGAGAATTGTTAGTTGGCCTTATCTATGGTCACTTATGCATTGGTATAGTTACTTTGAGATGAGTGGATGGATGATTTTCAGTACCTAGATAGTCATTTATGGGGACTTGTAGCATGTGTATCATGATTTCATGAATATCTTGAATACACAATTTGTGTAAGCTTTTGAAAGTGATGATGTTTCTGATTGGTTTGAAGATCTTAGAGTCACTCAATATTATTTCCAAATCGACATGTTAATGTGTGGACTTGAAGGATTTTTAGATTAGTACATGTTTAGTCACAATGCTTAGAGAGCTTGATTGTCATGGTTTAGTAGGAGCTTTAGCAATGACTATGATTTCATCACTTAGTGATGGATGATCTTCTTTAGCGTTACAAATTTTACTAGGAGGAGATCTTAGATCGTATTGTTGTAAAAGGGTTCTTTTCACATTTGCATGGACATTATTTGGAGATGAGTCATCTTCATGATATTTGAAGATGTGTAACATCTCAAATCCATAGAGGAATCTTGTGGTCTTTTGGTTGAGGTGTTGCTGATGCTTGACAAGTGATGTTGGTTTAGAGTTTTTTTTTTTTGTGTCATGGTATACTCTTCATTACACGTTAGATTTTTGCCATGATGCATTGATTTTGAGACCATGTTGTGTTCACTTGGAGCATGTAATATCCTAAGGGGAATGTTTAGATCATTATGTCATGTTAATTTCCTAATTTAGATGATTATATCTTTGATAGTGGTCTAGCGATTCCCTATTTTTTGGGTGGATTGGTCATATGCTTGAGAACTTCATGATAGTGTAATGATCCATTTGGAGTTTAGAATAAGATGGTTGTTAGTAGGTGCTCATGGATACATGCAGAATAACATGAGGCTATATTTCTCTTGAGATGAGAGAAGTGTTGTTGAGATGGTTACTCCTGATGGGATTTCAGAAAAAATTCTAAGGGGCCTGTACCTCCATTGGACGTGAGTGCAAAAGAGACCTATGAGGAGATTTATCTTGGAGGAGTAATGGTGGCTTGCATATCATGGATGTGCACTCTCATTTTCCACTCTTGATCTACTTGGTAGTTTATTATTTGAGAGGTATTTTCTCATTATATCTTTTAGATGTGTTTATGTTTCATGCTTTGATTCTCATAGGACTAAGTTGATTCATGGTGATTAATTATGGAGATTCATTTTAGGATGGTTTAGTATGAGTCTATATGGTTTCTTTCATAGAAATGGATCCTGACCTACTAATATATGGTTTTGGAGGATTCATCATGAGATATGGATGGCATGGTTATCTCCTTGGATTTTCATTTTCATTTATGATGATTATAGGGGATGGTAGTGGGCTAATTTCCTAAAATGGGAAATGGAGTATTTTGATCTCCTTTGAGAAGTTGACATCTGAATAGATACATGATACATGATGCATATGTTATGTTTAATCTCTTGAGGTTGAACGAGGTTTGATATTGTTATGAATTTTATATTAGGGTTATGAAGGAGATCTTACTTGACACAGTTGGCATTTAGATGTGTATGTAGAAGTGGATACTACACATTTATAATTTTCAGATTTTTCTCTTTAGTGTGGTTCTTCTTCCTGTATTTTCAGATTTATATGAATTTAAATATGAGATTTCTATGTGGAGCTATGGCAGTCACTATTTTGTGGTCATTTTTTTTCATTTTGGTGATGACATGGAGGTTATTTTGTCTCTTTCCATTGTCGAATATGGAGAACATGGGAGAATTGTGGAAGCTTGTTGAGATAAATTTTTCTTGCAGCAACTGGTTGTAGGATTTGTAGATATTTGTGGTATGTCCTTGGTACTACATGGCTTCACTTTCTATGTGTTGTAATTGGTAGACTTGTTATGCGCTCGATATTTTTCAGATTCATCATTACCCATCTAATGTGAGTTCATGGATGTGTTTGGTCTTCTTTGAATGGTTGACACGTGGAGCTTGTATTTTCAATTGATGGGCTAGCTATGTAGGTGACATGAGTTTTTTGATGTGGTTACCTTTGGGGTACATATGATCAAATGGATTATAACTTCTTGTGGGTGTTATTTTTAGTCTCATGGGTTAATCAATTGGATGGGAGCAATTAGTTTCCTGATTATTGTTCTAATTGATTTTCTATCTTGTTTTATAGAGGATGAATTCATGGTTTTTTTTTGGCTTAAATCTTTGAAGTTGATGTTGTCAATGTTTTTGTAAAGGCAGTGAGCATAGTGGAGTGGTGGTAGTATTTTTTAACCTTTACTATCAGTTGGATTTGATGCTTTTAGGCTGGTACATATACACCATGGATTGTTCCTTTCCTTTGGAGGATGGATAGAAATTTTTCCTAAGATGGTGGGTCTTCTGGATGTTGTTGGAGGTGTCTAGGGTGATACAGTGGCTTCAAGAGTTGATTGGGTGCTAGTAAGTTCTTCACCAAGTGGGACAATGTTAAGAAAAGGTGTTTCAAACTTACTAATGTAATTATGCATCAACTGAGGGTTAATCAAAGAGATAGGTGAATGTTGTTGGGGTGAAATGACCAGTCTCCTTGACATGTTCATAAAATTATAGAGTTTGGGCTTTAGGTTCATCGGATGAACATGTAAATGTCAAAGGGAGTTGGTTGGCGGTCCCTTCAACATTCTAATGGACTCTCAGTAAGAAATTTGGAGAGACATTTCAATGTCTAAAGGAGTCTCTTGGTCATCTCATTGGCATTTTGATGACTGGAAGGAAGGAAATTTGGAGAGACGGGAGGATATCGGTGGGACCTAAATTGGGGTCCCTCCAATATTCTGATGGAGTCATATCAAGAGGATTTTGTTCAGAGTCTCTTCGATGGAGTGATAAGCATATTGGGGTACTCATTAGCGAGAATTTTCCATGTCGTAGGGAGTCACTTGGAAGTCTCTTTGACATTCAGATGATAGGTAGGATTACTTCATTAGGAGGAATGGAAGACATCGCCAAGATGATGGTGATGATTTCTTTACATTTCATTGGAATGATAAACACATCATGGATACAAAGGAAATTTGGAGAGATAAATATTTATGTCTCTTTGACATTTCAACACAGCTTCAGTGGTAATAAAACTAATGATAGTCAATTTTTTTAGTGATGCTTGGCTGGAATGGAAGATGGAACGACCATTTCCTATAATTCCTAAGAATTATGTATAAATTCCATAGTGCATTGTAACAATGAGAGAGAAAATATTGAATTAAGAGCGTGGTTATGTTGTCAAGAGCCTACAATTGTAATGTAACTATGTATATTCAATTTTTGAATAATATAATGGGTCTATTCTTTTGGAGTGTGGGTAATTTTACCTCAAATTGTTTTCCCCACATAAATATTTGTGTATATGTCTTTTGTTTCATCTTACATGTTTAATGATTCTATTAGTAGAATATTTTTAATGCTTGTTTTTGAAATTGGTTGATCTTGTGTGATCTTAAATTGCATGAACTTTCCTCTAAGGATTAATGGTAGGAAATGAACTATGTATGATTCCACTTTATGGTATAGTAGTACATGTTTTTGAGGTAATCTGTAGAAATGAATGCTACTGAAGACACTAACTGATCTCAAATTCTCTTTCTAGGATGAACAAAATTTCCTTACATTATCAAGGGTTTCAAAATAACCAAGGAAAAAATCTACAACATCAAATTACCCTCCATTCACTTAAAAAAAGAGTTGACACACTTGAAAAAAAATAAAACATGACATATCATCAACAACCTGTTCAACATTAAGACATTGCATTTCAACAACTGCAACATCAAAAACAATGTTTAAACTTACAACATCAAAAAATGACATCATCAACAATAGGTTCAAAATCAAGACATTGAATATCAACAACAAAAAAACATCATTCCATAAACACCTCAATATCCACATCAACAACATTGCCAACATCATCGAAACATTAATTCATATTAGCAATGGAGTCTATTTCCACAACATCAAGTGAATCAACTACAACATCATCAAAATCATCAATCTCAAAACTAATAAGGAAATCTATCTCAATACAAAAATCATCCTCACTGAAACAAGGCTCACAATCCAACCACACTACTAAATGTAAATATAATCCTGTGGTGGATCCAATTGAGGGGGTGTTAAATGCATTAGTAAATTCTAAACTTATCACACTTCCAAAACCATAATGAAGTAGTGAACCTATCATCAAATTCACATGGTATGATGACAATGCTTATTGTGAATATCATAAAGAAAAAACTCATGATGCATTGAAATGTATTAAACTCAAAAAACTAATACAAGACCTTATTGATCAAGGAGAAACAACTTTTGAAGATAGATTCCAAGGTTCAACCACTGATGATAACTTCAAAAATATCTCAACCTCAAATATTGAAGACAATAATCAAGATCCATCCACCAACAATCACATTGAAGATGTCCTTACCTCACATAATGTTTAGAAGACATAGATAATTTTTCAAAGCATGATCAATATAACCCATCAATGTCCAACAATGATCCATCTCAAAAAATATTAACATCATTTGATTTCATGGCTGAAAAAATTGACAAGATCTCTAACTCAATCACTTAAGACAACACCAAAGATTCATCTACTAATGATCACATTCATAATGTTTCTACATCATCTAGGGAGTAAGATGACATATTTAAAGAATTTATCTTTGGAATCATGATCAAAATCCTTCACCATAGTCTAGCAATGGTCCTTTCCAAGACATATTGACATCATTTGGCCTCATGGTTGTGCATATTGAATAAATACTTAATTCAATGCCTGATCTAAATTCACTTGAAGATCAAGGGATTCTTAAACCAATACACATGCCTAAGGAAGACATTCAAGAACCATTTGCAAATAATCCATCCTTTGAAGTTGACCCATGTCAAGAACGTGATCCAAAGCATATCAAAAGTAGTTATAAAATTAGTCAAGGTCAAGGATCCGGGTCTTCTCAAGATCTAACAAGTCTATTCCAATATGATACTAAAGATAACTCTGATAAAAGCCAAGATCAAAGATCCACATCTCCATGATACTACAATGACTAAATAGGCATCTTCCAAACCATACAAGAATTTTTAAACAATGATCATATCCATATGTCACCCACTCCTACATCTACCCATGAGATGTTTACTCCTAAAGGACATATATAGATGATCTTCATCTAAAACAAGATTCCCATACTCTTGATATCATTACCAAGGAAAAAGAGTCTCTTACTCTCAACTTCATTAACAATAAACAAGTGTCCCCTACTCTTAACATCTTTACACATATTCAAGGCATAGCATAATCCATAGACATATCTAAGATAGATCATGAAGAATAATTCTACATGGATTGTGAATCAGAAATGTCCTTTTAAAATCAACCCGAAAATATCAATCATGAAGTCATCCCACATATTGAGGATCCTATCACTTACAAACTTGGATCACTTAGCTTTGTTAGAGCAAGCTATCTTACCAATAATGAATGCATTACCTTCGAAGATCCACAATAGAGAAGAGAAGGATTAGCATCTTTTTTCCAAGAAAAATTGCATCCTATTGCAAATAAATTTTTTCAACGGATGCATTATAAAGGTAGAGGATTAGGAAAACATGAATAGGGTATCCTAGAACTAGTATAGATTATTGAAAATCCTAAGCATCAAGGTCTTGGTTATTCATCAATAAAGGAATCTAAACATATCAATGATACCTCTATAATACTAGGGGAAAATTTATCTAACACAAACAACAACATGGGGAGCATGAATGGTCCTTATGATGAACTTTCTACCAATGCTACAACCACTAATATCATGAATCATCATCCATGTATTTTTCCACCCTATAATCGAGAAGAACAAAAAGAGAAAAATTTATATCAAAGAAAGGAACAAGTCATTGAAGCAAAAGAATCAGTAAAATAATGGACATAGAAAATCGAATGGATACCAAAAAGAAATCAACAAGATCATCCGTATCAATCTCCATTAGTCAAAGAAACTATGGGAAAAAATCAAAAAGGGAATTTCATCCATAAAAAATATCCTATAATACAAAAGAAAGCTTCAAGAGTGACCTACCAAGTAATGAAGAATTTGGGCCCAATAATATCTCCATATCCACCCATCATTGCTCATCATCCAAATTTTTGATGGTCAAATATTCCAAAATATTGACCAATCCATCTCAATCTCATATCCCTCAACTTATTTTTCCATCCATGATAACCAAATCTTGTATTAACCATGTGTTGGCAGAAACTCATTATCATAAGGACTCTAAGGGCACCCTATCATGATGTGTGCATCTAGGCAAGGTTAACTCCACTATCAACAAAGAAGATAAGGATTATCAGGTATTACACTCAATCACCTGTATCTTATAGAAAACCTCCTCCAAGTGGGATATCGTTGGCACATAATCACAGTAACAACACTTATGTTAGCACTGACAACATCTAAATCAGCACCACAAGGTGGTTTAACATGAGCATAAACTTTCAAAAAATCAAAAAAATCATCACCATGATGAAAACCTAGTACACATGCATCTTGTGTGACATAAGAAAATTAAGAAAAACAAAAAAAAAATCAAGAAAATAGTCATGAAAAATATCATCCTCCAGTGAAAACCACTACGGTGGTGCTTTGGACAACTACCATGATGAAAACTTGGCAAACAGGCATAATGTGTATAATTGAGAATCAATGTGTGCCATTTTAGGTGGAAGCATCTCATCCTATCCATAATAAATCCAACTTCCATCCATCTTATCCATAATAAATCCATGAACCATTCATCCAACCCATTTTTTCATCCAAATCCAACCTATCTTGATCTTGACAAAGGTTTGGTGTATAATTTACACTTTCTTATGGAAAAAATCTTGACATGGGTCACTATCATTGATCCTATCCTATGCAACATTATTTGACCCATGAGTCGTTGTCAAAAAGGGAGTACTCTATCTAAACAATTTTTCCTATCACAAGATAATCCTTGGCATTCCTTACATATCCATCCATCCATTTATCCATGCATCCACCCATTGCATTCCATACATTCCTAGACACTGGGGACAAGTAATTACATCTTTCTTTAGAATAAATCTTGATCTATGTTTTCTATCTCACGTTGTGATCTAGGCATCATCCAAACAATTCAAACAATTTGTATCAGTTGCATCTTGTTGATTCTTCAACATGGTATCAAAACATTCAACAATCTTGTTCCTATCCTAGCTACAAATCTTGATCAATCATTATTCAATCAATCTATCATCATCTTGGGATGTATCCTTCCCAATCCTCAAGTTGTTCCTATCTTGACAACACTATCTTTGCATTATTATGTATCCTCAATAATGTTATCATTATTAGAAATTACTTAATCAGATCAATCAATTTTAGCTTGGCTATCAACATGCTCTCAAAAGATTAACGATATCCCTACATACTGATATCTCTTTATCATTCATCCATATGGTCATCCAAACTCCAAAAACATCTAAAAAATATCAAAATCCAAAAACATGCAAAAAACATCAAAATCCCAAAAATATTGTACGATTTTCAATCAAAATAGTCAAACTACGTTGTCTCTAAGATTGCACATAGGAAATCCCATCATCAATGATCCCCCAAGGCACTAGATCAGTCCCATTGGGTCCCCCTAATTGTCTTTAAAGCTCTTGAAAATGCCAACAACATTCAAATATCCTTTGAAAATTTAAAAACATTTGAGTACCTTGAAAAACATCAATAAACATCAAATAACCTCAAAAGCACAAAAAAATTCAAAAAATCCTATCTTCTTTATCACCTATTTTTAATAAAATATCCATCCATAATAAACAATCGTCACCCTCACCCTTTGACAAAGCAAATATCAAGCAAAGAAAACATTGAAATCCAAAACTTCCAAGCAAAGAATCAAAATGATTGGATCATCATCAAACTAAAACAATTTCGAAGTGTTAACTACCCTGCCTTTCGAAAATCATCATCAACATCCTAACATATGTCTTAATGGATAA